>JAJKFI010000144.1:2011507-2023454 GCA_029204185.1 Lerista edwardsae
TGTGTGTGTGTGTGTGTGTGTGTGTGTGTGTGTGTGTGTGTGTGTGTTTTCTCTCTCTCTCTCCATTACACAGCTGTTGAATTCTAAGTATACAATTATACAGCAAGGACCTGTAGATAAAGCAGCTGGAGGACTTTCAGACATTAAACTCCAAATCAGATAAAGGCGTGCGTTTGGCATTACGCTGCCGTTAAGTGGGGGCTTAAAACAAAAAAAAATTAAAAGAGACCGAGAGAGGCTTCCACAGACAGAACGCCATTCAGATAATAAGAATTGGATGCAAAACATCTTCAAATGTAGGAAGGAGGGAGAAGGTGAAACAGCGGTTTTTGCTAAGTGCAATTGGGAGGTGTAGGGCAGACCTACTTACACCTGAGGCAGCTTGCCAAACGCAACCCCTTCTCCTGACGCTGCGCTCCTTCTGCTCTCCAGGGTTCATCGCTCCCCTTCCCTCCACATTGTGTTATTGTTGTGCTACATTGTACTTTTACTGTACACAGTTTCCTAAGCTGCCTTCAGCATTTGCTTCGGCCTGGGAAAGACAGAATATACCTTTTTAAAAATATAAAACAATAAAGAAATAAATGTTCCTCTCTGTCCTCCTCTCTTCCTCTCTGTCCTCCTCATTCTTTTCCAATCCAGGGAGAGGACGGCGGGTCTGCAGAGGCAAGGAGGCCAGACGGAGCTGGGGCCCTGACACCGGCTACCTTGCAAACTGCAGGAGCTTAGCTATTTTCTAGGGCTTGTGTGGATGGGGTTGCACTCGTGTCAAAGGCTTTAATTGAATCTGCAGACACAAAAAATTCAAAAGGAAATGCACACCAGACACAAACACAGGGACATTTATTTTGTAGGGGATGCCTCTTCTGAAGAAGCATTCCCTCACCTTTCAAACGCAGGAGAGAAGGCCTCTTGCCGGACAAAACGGAGGACTTTCCGTGTTTGCACGAAGATGGGCTGATTCATCAGAGCATCACTTAAGGCAGTCACAATCTGTTAAGTTAATGCCACTCATTCATCAGCTACACATTTGCTCGCCTGCTTGCTACTAATAGAATCATAATATATTTTGCTAATGCTTTCTCAGTTTTGCAGTTTGGGGGGGGGATGTGAAATTTATTTTTTGGCTACCACCCATGCCTGTAGTGCTGAAACGATCCCATTATATCGCTGTCTGCTTCTCCTAAAATATACATGATTTGTACATATTTACAGCCAAGTATTTACAAGCTTCCTGCTCAAGACGTCTTCTCTGGAGAAGCTCAGCGCCTGATTTAACCTTCTGCTCGTGGCCCAGATTTCCAGACAGCCCCACACAGGCTGAGGAGAGAGGGGCAGGGGGGCAAAATCCCTGGGGCCTGGGCCCTAAGTGGGCCTGGGTCATGACTAAACAAACTTACAGTAAACAGAAGTGTCACTTTTGCCCATTTTGGGCATTCTGAGAGCCAGTGAGAAAACTCTTTGAATCCTCAGATTGGGGCGGGGTTTGGGCTTAAATCCTTGTGTTTGAATACCCATGAATAGGGGTTCATGGAATTGAGCCCTCATAGATAACAAGGGTTGTGGGACGTAGTGGCGCTGTGGGTTAAGCCGCTGCTGCTGGGCTTTCCGACCGGAAGGTTGGGAGTTCAAGACTGCGCGACGGAGGGAGCTCCCGTTGCTTGTCCCAGCTCCTGCCAACCCAGCAGTTCGAAAGCACCTAAATGCAAGTAGATAAATAGGGAACGCTTCGGTGGGAAGGGAACGGCGTTCCGTGCGCTACGGCATAGAGTCGTGCCGGCCACATGACCACGGAAGCTTGTCCTCGGACAAAACGCCGGCTCTACAGGCTTAGAAACGGAGATGAGCACCGCCCCCTACAGTTGGTCACGACTAGACCATTCGGTCGTGGGGAAACCTTTACCTTTTTAGATAACAAGGACTCAGGGTATAGTTTTACCCAACTGTGTTTGTGTTGCCCAATAAAATAGCAGGTTAGGAACATAGCTGGGCAGCTGTGGGCAAGGGAACTAATGCTCCTCCTGTGTAGACTTGCTGCTTTCTGACACATCGTCTTCCTGGATAACAGACCCAGCAGTGGTTATTCTTGATTAATTTTTTTCCGAAAAACCCTTTGAGCTGGAAGGCTTCTCCACATGAGTTCCCTGTACTAAGCATGAATTGGTATCAAACCATAAAAGGGGATGGGAACTTGAAAGGAAACCCGCCAGGGAATCAGAAATCTGGATAGGGGTGGGGCCACGGACGGGGGACTTGAGTCACGAGACTCACAGCGCAATCCTAAGTAAGGCCGACGTAGTGAGGCCGACACAGCCGGGCCGTATCCTAAGCCCAGCAGGAGGCGGCAGCAGCTCAGCGCAGGACAAAGGGAGGTTTTCCCCCTTGCACCTGGGTAAGCCCCAGCCAGCCCTGTGGGGCTGCTCGGATCTGTGTCTGCTGTTTTGCAGGCGCCGGTCCAGTGTTGTCATCTACTCTCTTGTAGACGGAACGCTGGGCAGGACTTAGAGTGATCAACAGCCCGTCGACTCACTTCCGCTTTCTTCGCGCTCCCCGCGCGGCTTTCCCTCGCCTTGGAGGGGGCGCCTGCTCGCCCAGGCACCCAGCATGCCCCCCACCCATCCCCCCTGGCGAGCAGGTGCCCCCTCCGAGGCGAGGGAAAGCCGCGCGGGGCGCGCGAAGAAAGCGGAAGTGAGTCGACGGGCTGTCGATCACTCTAAGTCCCGCCCAGCGTTCCGTCTACAAGAGAGTAGATGACAACACTGCGCAGGTCAAATGTGCACAGCAGCGGCCCGAATCGGGGCCGCCCTGGCTGGGGACGGGATTTAGGAGATGGCACAATGCCCGGCGTGCATCATCGCCCCCGTTGCCGCCCACTGCACCGCCCCATTACGCCCCTGGCATGCTCAGTGAGGCCCTGCGCCAAGTACCGCTGACCCTTGGCTGGCGCTGCTGATGGGTACAGTGGTGCCCGTGCACCCACACTGCCGCTTGCCCGACTAGAGCCCGACTAGAGCCCGACTAGAGCCCGACTAGAGCCCGACTAGCCAACGCAGAGGCGCTTGACGGCACGTCTGCAACAGTGCTCAACCGGCGCAAGAGCGCAGTGCCGGCGCGACACAGGAATAGGATTGCGCTCTCACAGTGCAATCTTAAATTGCACTGGATTGGGGAGTCTGGCGAGCCTGCGCCAAATCCAGTGCACCGTAGGTTCGCCCCAGTGGTGTCATCCAAATGATTTAGGAACAGGTACTCACTTTTGATTGGCACTTGTCGGGGTCCGCCCACCGGAAGTGACGTCATAAGCCGGAAGTGACGTCGTGATTGTTGCCATGGATGTGATCATGTTTGTAATCACTTCAGCTTGTGGTTAGTGTTGATGTAACTTCTATTGCTTTGCTTTCTAGAGATGGGTATATACATATTTTGCTTCAACTGCTCCCTGGTTAAATAGCAGGGGCCAGCTTCGAGTGGGCGGGGCCAGCTCAACTTCTAGGAACCGGTACTCGCGTAGTGGTGCGTAGTGGGTGCATGACATCACTGTTCGCCCCCTTGCCCCAGAAGAGGCTCCGGCCACCCCATGGGGTTCCCCACATCTGTATAGCAGGTCAGATCTGAGGAAGGCATGTGGCCCAAATTGGGGCTTTGGATGCAGCCGCACCCCAACCCCGCCCCTTTCCCAAGTCAGCACGCCTGCTGGCCCCGCCCACCCCCTGCCGAGTCCCGCCTCCTCCCCGCCCTCCTTCCTCCTCGAGTTTGGCTGGTGCACGGGAGGCTCCCTGTTGGGGGGAGCCGAGCACCGACTTGAGCTGGCCTCCTAGGTCAGCGATGGCAAACCTATGACAGCGTGTGTCAAAGGTGACACACTGCAACGTTTGGGGCAACCCCTGGCCCTGCCTTTAGGATTAATAGGAGCGAGGCGAAGCCAGGGGGCGGGCTTAGCGGCCATGTTGTGTGACTCAAAACATTCCTCATTCCAAGCATTTCAGATTGCTTTGCACGTGCTGTTTAGGACTGAATAGTTTACTCCTGAAGTAAAAACTCACGAAAATAACAATGTGTGATCGTGTAGAAACATTAGTGGTAACCTTATTATGACTTAATATGCAATTACAAGGTGAAATTCTGCATAATTATATTACTGAACACACTGGACGAAATGCTACTTGCTCTCTATTTAAACTCGGATTGCACTGTTTTGACAGACTTATTTTTTGAAATCTTATTTTTTGAAACAAGCAAAAATAAAAACGTCATGCCCCATAAAAAAAATTCTGTACTCACTGAACGGTCGTTTTATTGAGCCGATGTAATGTGAATACATGAATCTTTCCGTGGAAATTAAATCCCATTTTTCGTACAGCGATTCGCACACCCGTATGCAGAACACGCAGGCATGCTTAAAGAGGTTGAAATTAACTTTTACACGTGTGCAGGGAGATTTTTATTTGTGAATCCCGTGGCAATCCTCCTTCGATGATCTGAGTCAGCCATATTGTGAGACTCGGAAGCTTCAAGAAAGTGACATCATGTCTTCTCCAGTGTATAATAACTCCATGGTTTGGGGCGACATACCAGCAATCAACAATACCTGACAAAAACAGACTTCGTTTTGCTCATTTTTCATTTTTGTAATTATTTGATGTTTCTTTATATAATACATCATACTACACATGATTGAACTGTATTTTTTGTTCAGATAAATGAACCTAAAGGATTGCTTCTCTTTTGTTTGGAAGGGGGGGGGAGTTGACACACCAGCAGTGTCATGTTAAGCACTTTCCTAAGTTTTGACACACCGAGCTTAAAAGGTTCGTCATCACTGGTGCACCTGACCACTGAAATGTGCCTTACAGCAGGTCAGCACATGGGCTGTTGCCAGGTCAGCACATGGGCCGTTGCCAGGTCAGCACATGGGCCGTCCGCACCGCCCTGACACCGGATTGGGCCCAAGCTGATTTTGGGTAGGAATTGAATGAGAAGAATTTGGGAAGCCTCTTTCATGATAACAGACTAAAGCCATTCATTTGCTCTCCATTTCCAGACCAGACAATGCCCTTTCCTTATGCAGATCATAATCATAATAATTATCTTTTATAGCACAGCACTTGAATAATACGGTTACGTTTTTTTTTCCCCTCCAAGTGGTTACTAACACATTAAACTAAGAAGTTACAGATGAGAAACACTCTGACAAATTGCTTGCTCGGGGAGCACTTAACGAAGGAAACCTGCACGTGAAAGCAAGGCGTCTTCTGCATTCGGAGTCGGAGAACCGTTGCGTCCACTTCGGTGCTGGCAGCCAGAAAGGTGCCACTGAGACGACACGAGCGCCTCGAAACATGGGGTGAGGGCTGGAATGAAGTAAAAATGCAATACGGGATTGAGGAGCACATTGTCCAGCTGGCATAACTAAAAGGCTGGACAGGATCATGACCATTGCCTGTGGTGTGGTCCAGCTGCTTACCTAGATAACGCATTTGGGGAAGATGCGGAAGTGCAGGGCCGGATTGGCCATCGTCAACGACGTCGTGGAACAGCCAATCAGCCACATCGCAGTTGGAAGCAATGAAGGCAGCAGCAGCCCAACGGTTGAGATTGGAGAGACTGTCCAGGCGGGCCGAGTTCTTGCAAGAGGCCCGTCTCCTCTCTCTTAGGGTGCAATCCTGCCTTGCACCAGAACAGTATCCAGCACCAATTAGGAGGCAGCTGAAGTCTCCCCATCAGAGGCGTTTCTACAGGGATGGCAAAGCTCTAAGTTTTGCAAGGAGCCTTACCCTGTCATGTACATCCCTCCTCTCCCTTGCTGCTGCAGCCAGTAAGCAACGCCAAGATGTTGCTGTTCCCTGTGAGGATTGGCTAAAACGGTGCAGGAGAGGAGTGATTTCCACTGCGAGGTAAGGCTTCTTGCAAAACTTAGAGCTTTGCCATCCCTGTAGAAATGCCACAGCTCCCCATGGGGTTCCTCAGAACTGTTCCTGCTGTGTCTACAGCAGCTCCGTGGATACCACTTGGCCCAGGGATGGACTCTTGGATGCGGCCCAACCACATCCCAGCTCCACTTCCCTCCCAGGGCTGACATGGCCACTGGCACACACACACACACACCCAGATCCGCCCTCCCTCCCAGAACCGCCCTTCTGCCAGCCAAGTTCAGCAGTTCAAGCCTCTCTGTCCTCCTCTTCTTTTTCCAGTCCAGGGGCAACAGGAGGCCAATATGCAGGCGGAGATGGGGCAGCCCCTCTCAATCTTCTACCTCCGTGTTATTCAAACTGTGGGTCAGGACAGACCCACTTGGTGGGTCAGAACCTGATGTCAGGTGGGTCATGGAAAGCTGGGAGCAGCCATCTTGCAAGCTGCAGACCTGACTCTTGCTATATTCCTTTTGTAAATGTTCACAGTTTGAATTTTCAAGTGAGGGTTTTCTTTTTTTAATTGTTTTCAGTTCAGTGCTTTTACATCCTATTTGGTCCTCATCTTGCTTTCTGTCAGGGATGTTTCCTGGTTGTACAATTGCTGCGGTCCAAGGATGCCAGTTTGCATTTCAGGGGTGTCTTTTGATTATGCCACAATGACAGCACTTCCTGCTGGATGATGTCACTTCCTGCCACAAACACCACTTCTGTCAGGTTAATGACATCACTTCCGATGGGTCCTGACATGAGTGACATTCTAAAAAGTGGGTCCTGGCCTAAAAAGTTTGAATACCACTGTTCTGCCTGATGCAACTGCCTCAGTTGACCTCAACAATTGGACTCTCACCATTGCATCTTTTCGCCATTGTGCGGTCAGAGATTCTGCAGGACTGCCACAGTCAACTGCAGTTCCAGTTCTCCTCTCTCTCTCTCTCTCTCTCTCTCTCTCTCTCTCTCTCTCTCTCTCTCTCTCTCTCTCTGTATAATAAGACACCAGCAGATGGGTTGTGTACATTGGAGAGGAGGCCTTTCCTGCCCTATCGAATTAACTGCTGTGTAGGTAACATGTTCCCTTCATTCCCGATAAGTGATCACCTCCCTTTATAGACAGGAAGCGCTGATGAAATCAAAGCAACAGGGAGTTGGTTCTGGCTCCAAGGTAAATTTTTATCATGGAGAAAGCTCCTTTGGCTGCTATCAGCCAAATGGAAGGCAAAGCCTCTTTTTGATTGAAAGGGATTTTCGGCCAAGCTGTTTGTCTCCAAACCTCAGCACCAAACACAAAGCAAGGCCGAGGCAAGAGGCTTGATCGAAGACAAAGTCTCCATCATCACAACTACAAGATGTGTTTGTCTTGTTCAGCAAGACTGAACACATCAGAAAGTGGTCAGAAAGTTATGCAGGTCAAAGGGGATGCTTTCTGAACCAATGCGTAACAGTCTGTGGAACTGACTGCCACAAGATGTTAGTAATAGCCATTGTAATAGCCATTACAGCTGTTAGTATATTACTATTGTAGGTTAATACACACTTGCCTGGGAGTAAATTCCATTGAACATAATGGAACATACTTATAGGTATTAATGCATTGTGCTGTTAGTCCAGAAATTAGACCCCCTATCTATTTTCCTTTTATTATAGAAAGATGTTCCAAACTTCTTTAGACATTTTTCAGATGTTTCTGCCTGGGACAAACTTTGAAATTTGCTTCAGTTTTTACATCGTGCGAAATGTTGGTGCCAGGGTCACGCACCAACGACTGAAAGGAGGGAGGAGGGATCATTTCATGAACCCCTCGCCCAAGGTTTCAAGGTTCCAAGGTTCTGTAAAGAGCTCCCAGTTCAGCTCTAATTCAGAAAGGCTCTAACCTGACATAAGAGAGTGTCACATAATGGTTAGAGCATTGCTTTTTGGAATATAAATGAATTAAATCCCAATTCACGGTCAACCAAGCCCAAGGTGGTTGAGCTGTGATGTTGTTGCTTATTTGTTTGGGGTTTATACCGCCTCTCATGTTCTCAAGGTCTACTGGTTTCCCATTTCACCATTTATCTCCACCACAGGCCAATATTGTTCTCCCCACGCGGTGTCGGTCTAGCTATTTTTTTCTCCAGTGCTAATCTGTCACCTTGCCGGTTCAGTTGCATGAAGCCGTGAGCCTCACTGGATTATCTTTGGCCAGTCACGAGCTCTCAGCCTCTCCTACCTCACAGGGCTGTTGTGAACTGAGAGGGTGAGACCATGGTACGCCCCTTGGAGCCCCTTGGTAAGCTCCACTGGACCATGCCAAATGTTCATCTAGTCCAGCATCCTGCATTACACAGTGGCCCACCAGATGCCTCAGGGACACAAGATACTATTATATGTACCGTTGCCAATCCTTGTTGCATTTAGAGAGAGGCCACCTCTAAAACCCACAGGTTGCATATGGTCATAATGGCTTGTAACCTGCAATGGGCTTATTCCTCCATCAAGCTGTTTGATCCTCTTTTAAAAGCCTCCAGGCCAGATGCCAACCCCACTTCCTGTGGCAAGGAGTTCCACAGATTAATTGCACAACAGGTAAAGAAACATTTCTTTGCATCACAGAAATGCTGCAAACAAAGATACACTTTGATACACCTTTCCTGAGTTGGAGATTTGCACCTGTTTGTGCTTGGCTTCATAAGAACATACGAAAGGATCAGGCCAAGGGCCCATTCCAGCTTCCTGCATCTCACAGTGGCCCACCAGAAGCCTCAGGGACAGGGCCGGCTCTAGCAGCAGTGGGGCCCAATGTGGGGCATTCCTGCGAGGCCCCCAACCCTCCCTGCGGGGCCCCCACTCACCAAGAGCAGCTCTGTTCATGCCACGTGCAAAGCATGGCATGTGGACGTAGCTGGTGGTGATATCATAGCATCCCCGCCAACTACTTCCAGGTGGCCCATCTTGGGCTGTTCAGAGGCAAAGGCAGGTGGGAAAGACCAAGGTAAAGCTGCTCTGCTCACCCCACTGACTTACAGCCCATCGAGATCCCAGCTGCAGCCACAGGCAAGATGCTCACCCTGCTAGTGCAGGGCCCGATGTGACGACACTGGCTTAAGGCCGGCCCCGCTCAGGGAGCACACAAGACAATAAGATGCCTGCATCCTGTTGCCACTCCCTTGCACCTGGCATTCTGAGGTAAACTTCTGAGGTAAATATGAGGTAAATCATAACCCAATCTGGGCCTTAAGAACATAAGAAGAGCCCCGAAGGATAAGGCCAAAGGCCCATCTAGTCCAGCTTCCTGCATCTCACAGTGGCCCACCAGGTGCCATAATGAGCTCAAGACAATACGATGCCTTCATTCCGTGGCCACTCCCTGGCACCTGGCATGCTGAGGTAAATTCTGAGGGAAATAATAACTTGCACCCAATCTGGGCCTTAAGAACATAAGAAGAGCCCTGCTGGATCAGGCCAAAGGCCCATCTAGTCCAGCTTCCTGTATCTCACAGCGGCCCACCAGGTGCCTCAGGGAGCACACGAGGCAACAAGATGCCTCCATCCTGTTGCCACTCCCCATGGGAGGGTCAGATATGGCAAAAAACTGCTCCCCTAGAAGAATACGTTGTAAAGAAACGTAACGAACACTGAAATTGGCATCTCCACCCTTGTTTGGATGATCAGGTGTGCATATGAATTTTAATGACTGACATAATTAGGCCTGTAATCTGCTGCCTGTCCGAAAACGTTTGACCATCTGCTTCCTAATTGGACTTAGGGCACAATCCTGTCCAAGGTTCCAGCACTGATGCAGCCACACCAATGGGACATGCGCTTCATCCTGCAGTGGGGGTGGCCGTTACGAAGGCCTCCTCTAGGTAGGGGAACATTTGTTTCTTCACCTCAGGGCTGCATTGCAGCTGCATCAGTGCTGGAAAGTCACATCGGATTGGGTCTGTAATCTCCAAAACAGTGGTTCCCAAACTTCGCCAGTGGGAAGTTTGCGAACAGTAGTGTCATCCGGCAACGAGCTGCCGGAATGCTAGGCGGGACTTACCGCTTGATTGACAGGCTGTCCGTGACATGTCACCGCCTGCCCGCCCACCACGCGGGCTCCCTCCGGTTGGCGTGCCCCTCCGCTGCTTGCCCAGGCACCCGGCACCCCCCCCCCAGGCAAGCGGGCACCCCCTCCGAAGCCAGGGGTGCCCACGCGGTGGGCAGGCAGGCAGCAACACATCACGGACGGGCAGCCAATCAGGCGGCAAGTCCCGCCTAGCATTCCGGCAGCTCGTTGCCGGATGACACCACTGGTCACGAAGCACCTGAAGCAGCCATGTTGAAAATATGGGAAGATGGTGGTGCTAGAAAGGGGGAGGGCTGTGTGGCTGTTTTGCTTGAATCAAGGTTGTAAAGAGGCTTTTTTTTCCCTTTCTGATTCACTTTGCGATTGGAAAAGGACTGAGGGTGCAATCCCAATCAACTTTCCACCCGGGCAATGGCAATGCAGGAGAATTGAGCGCAGGTGTGTTCGCGCCCGTTCCCTTTTCTGTGGAGACTCTTCATTGACGGTGAAAGAAAGGGGGCGCGAAGTTGCCGGTGCCTCCCCATAACTAGTGCGGAGTCTGAGGGGTGGTCATGCCCCCCCCCCGATGTAGTACCCAGGGCATCTCACAGTGGCCCACCAGAGGCCTCAGGGAGCACACAAGATAGCAAGATGTCTGCATCCTGTGGCCACTCCCTTGCACCTGGCATTCTGAGGTAAACTTCTGAAGTAAATATGAGGTAAATCATAACCCAATCTGGGCCTTGAGAACATCAGAAGCGCCCTGCTGGGTCAAGCCAAGGCTTCCTGCATCTCACAGCGGCCCACCAGGTGCCAGGAGTTCTTCTTGTTACTCCTCTCATTACGTGTACCACTGGTTAAAAAACACTGATCTAGCCAACATGGGATCAAGCTTTGGGATTAGCTTCTTCTTTGGTCGCACTTCTTTGGTCCATGCACTGCTTTTTCCAGGCCAAAATTCAGGGTGTGGCATGTGGGGAAAAGGCCCCCCCGCTGAATTTTCATCCATTTGTGTGCCTCCTACTTCCAAGAAGAGGCTGCCAACATCTGTTGCAAGTCAGGCATGTGGATTTCTTTTTCCCCTTCGCCACAAGCCACTTTCGTGATGGAGCTTTGGCACATGTTAAAAACGAAAGACTGTCTCTGGCTTGGCTCTCAGCTGGAGAGACGTTCTCGACTTAATCACAATATTAAAGGCAGGCAAGAAAGGAGACGACACCTGTGCAGTGATAATCCTCTGTTCCTGGCCCTCATTACATCCTTACAGAGCGTGGCTGAAATTTGGTGCCCAGCAGACCTCACCAGGTGAATGCCAGAAGGAGCTTGTCCCCTCAAGGCAGATTTGCAGGCGCAGAGAAGATGCTTTCTGTTCCAGCACAAAGAAACTTGAGAACAGAAATTCGCACACAGACCACCTGCTCCAGTGGAGCCAGTCCTCGATTTGGCAGCGCGGCACGACATCTTGGAGCATCGCCACTCGAACACATGGGCCACCTTTCTGATCGACAGCCAAGTTCCTTCATTTCCAGCCATGCCAAACGATGTGAATTTAATTGACCAACTGTACGTCCTTCAGGAGGGAGCCATCAAATTAGCTCTGGTTCCAACAGCTCAATCAAGGAGGCACTTCGACAACTATTGCGGGTGTTTGGGAAAGAACAGATGACCACACTTTGGGTTTCATTGAACAACGTCAATGTGGTAAGGTTCTCATCACAGCGTCTTCGCCCCCAAGAGCGGGAGAAAGGTGGGGGTGCTGTTGTGGCTCAGGATTTCTTTTTGCTTTCCTTTATTGATGAACAATGTAATACAGTTGATAAAGCATAAAATGCAATATGTGTGTGTGGGTGCAATCCTAACCTGGAGTTAGGCTGGCAGAGTTAGGCCAGTAATGTTTGGCCTAGGGATACCGTAAAGCATGTTTGGACCAGTCTCGAAGTCAGAGAGGCTGGCACACATACGTGTGTGTGTGTGTGTGTGTGTGTGTGTGTGTGTGTGTGTGTGTGTG
>JAJKFI010000144.1:2031895-2072455 GCA_029204185.1 Lerista edwardsae
CGGAAGTCAAACGACGGCCTGTCAATCACTCAAGTCCCGCCCAGCGTTCCGGCTTGCGAGAGAGTAGATGACACCACTGCCCTGATGCCCACACTAGGCTAACTAGTTTCCCCTCCAGAGCAGCCTCAGAGATAGGCAAGAAGGAGGGGGTTCATTCCCCCACTGGGCCTCCTCTCTTCCAGCAGCCTTGCTTGGATTCACCAGCTGGCCAGCCTCCTCCAGACTGCCCTCATCATCGGCTTAGCTCCAAACTTGGCACCACAACACCCCACCACCAAACCATAGGCGGTCAGCTTGCCTAAGCCACACCTGCCTCTTCCTCTTGGTGGCTCCAGGGGTGTGGCAGCCATACAACAGGAGGAGCCCTGCAGAGGCAGAATGGGGGGGAGGGTGTTCTGGCAGGCGGGGTGGCCTGGAGAGTGGGGTGTTAGGCCACATCCAAACCCCTGTCCACAGTCTGCGGGGCCCCAATTCGGGCCACTGCGGGAGGCTCAGACTTGCACCTGTAATTTTGCAGGCACAGATCTGAGCAGCCCTATCTGGCTGCCTGTGGCTTCCTGCGGGATAAGGGGACATTGTTGCCTTGCCCTGAACAAAGTTGCTACTGCTTCCAAGAAGGTTGAAGCTCAGGGGGCGGGCTTAGCGGCCATGTTGTTAAGTGCAAAACATTGCTCATTCCAAGCATTTCAAATGGGTTTTCGCATGATGTTTAGGCATGAATCGTTTACTTCTGAAGTAAAAACTTACCAAAATAACAACGTGTGATCGTGGAGAAACGTCATTGGTAACCATATTATGAGTTAATATGCAATTCCAAGGTTTAATTCCGCGTAATTATATTACTGAACACACCGGACGAAATGCCCCTTGCTGTCTATGTAAACTCGGATTGCACTGTCTTGACAGACTTATTTTTTGAAATCTACACAACCAGAAATAAAGTGTGAACGGGAAGGAAAGAAAAAAAGGGGAGGGTGGGCAAAAATCAGATAAATATGTAGGAAAATTACATTACATTAAAATCTCCGGATGCACATCGGAATAATGTACCTATATTATTTGGAAGCATGATCAAATGTGTAGTCTTATTGACTACACTGCACATAACATTTGGTGTAAAATTCAAACCAAACCAAACGTTTTGTATCCGAAAAATCACTGCTGAAGGTTGTGTGTGGATTGAGTTCCTTTTTTTCCCTCATATCTACTTCAGTGTGTGAAGGGCTGCATACTTTATGAAGTAATAATATTTTATTTTTATTTTTTTTCTTCATATCTACTTCAGTTTGTGAAGTAATACTTTTCTGTAGCAACGAATCACAATGATTTTAAGTACCTGTGCAAAGTAATCCCATTTTTCGTCCAGCGATTCGTGCACCCATATGCAGAACACGAAGGCATGATTAAAGAGGCTGAGATTAACTTTCACACGCGCGCCGTGCGAGCGAGAGAGCCCCTTGTCATTCGCGGACGGACAAGGTCAGCCATATTGTTCGGTCAGGTCCAGGGCTTCAAGAATGTGACGTCATGCCCACTCCAGTGTTCTATTATACCTCCATGGCTTGGATGCAGCTCAGGGGCACAGCTAAGCAAAGTGTTGCCTGGGAATTGACATCACGACAGGAAATGACATCACAGTTGTATTTTTGCTTTCTCTGTTTTTTGTTTTTGTTTTGGCCATAATTTTTGGTTGTGGAAAAGATATTTACTTCCTGGATTGTTTCATTGCATTCTGCATTACATTACCTGTCAAATGATGTATAACGTGATTCATACAGACCAAGGTTTTCACAATTTTGGCCATTAGTGTCAAGCTCAGCTTGTTGCCCCCCTAAAGCTTGTTGCCTGGGGCAACTGCACCCCCTGCACTGCTTTAGCTATGCCCCTGATGCAGGGCAGGCTGGCTGGTTGGCTGGCCTGCCTGCTCCAGCCGAAGTTAGGATTGGGCTGTGACTTTGCCCCTCCACATAGGAAGCCACTGCTCAGAACAAGGGATTCTTCTGTCTGCTGGTCATTTGCACAGACTGTGCATTTTAGCATGTAATGATCGGTTTCCAAGGTTTGTGTTGCATTGGGTAATCGCGAGTGCTTTTGTGTTCTCCCGGTGTCTGTTTCTGAGCAGAAACCACAATGTCCGAAAGATCCCTGATTATAATTATAGGCTTTCCAAAGCCAGAAAGTGGAGCCAGTGCGAATGGTTTGGACTGGATGCTTTGTTTACACGTCTAGCGTTTGTTGCATATTATTAAATCTCATGGAGGAGAATGGCGGGGGAGGGGCCTGTTAGGAGAGGCTCAAATGCAATAATTGCATGTGAGGCTGCCCGGCGCCACTCTCGATGCTTTCAGCCACAGCCACGCCGAAATAATGCTTTGCTTTCCCTTTGGCAAGCAGATGGAAAATTCATGAGACTGCTCCAAATTGCCACCTTCCTTTTTTTTGCAGAACAGCAACAGGCAGAGATGAGAGTGGGGATCTTCAGAGAAGAGCCACGAAGATGATCAGGGGGCTGGAAAACAAGTCCAAAGGGGAAGGGTTGAGGGAACTTGGTGTGTTTAGCTTGGAGAAGAGAAAGCTGAGAGGGGATATGAGAGCACTCTTCAAGTACCTGAAGGGCTGTCATAAGGAAGAAGGGACAAATCTCTTCTCATCTGCCTTTGACAGTAGAACTAGGTCCAATGGGGACAAACTGCAAGAGAGGAGATGCCGGCTGGACATCAGGAAGAAATTATTTATGGTCAGGGCGGTTGGAAGCGGAACGGGTTGACCGCTAAAACTGAGTGAAGGGAGAGTTGGGACAGACACAAGGAAATATTTATCTACGCGGTGTATAGTTGATCTGTGGAACTTCTCGGCCCAAGTTGTGGTAATGGCACCTGGTGTAAATGTTTTTAAATGGGGATTGGACAAATTGTTGGAAGGAAAGTCATGGAATCACAGAACCATAAAGCTGGAAGAGCATTATCATATCCCCTCTCAGGATGGATAAATGCAACCGCCTGGTTCTAGAGGTAAACTATTTCTAAATACCAGGTGCCAGGGAGTGGCAACAGGCATACAGATCTCTTGGGTGCTCCCTGAGGCATCTGGTGGGCAACTGTGAAATACAGGAAGTGAAACTAGGTGGGCCCTTGGCAGGGTTCTTCCAGTGATGTCATTCAGGGGGAACGGACCAGAACGGACGTTCCGGATCCTAACGGGCTCCGTGGCTGGTTCCGGGTTCCCGACAAGTGCCAATCAAAAGTGAGTTCCTGTTCCTAAATCATTTGAATGACACCACTGGGTTCTTCCCATGTTCTTTTGTACCTGGAGAGCTTCCGGATGCAAGACAGGTGCTAACGTGCTGAGCTACAGCCTCCATCCAAAAGCCTCATTGCTCAGCAGCTTCTTATGAGACAGAAGCATTTTGTGCACCCAACTCCCAGCAGCGCTTTCCAAGGCCTCCCCTTGATGCTCCCAGAGCCCGCAGCCAATGGCTGCCAGATATGACTGAACAGAAGGCAGCCGCCACAGATCCCGTCTTCCTCGCGGTTGCCGACTGCGTGTCGATTATGTTCCCCTTCTTTGTTAACACAATTGCCGTCACCTTTACAGGCATCAGATTGGGAGAACAGGCAGCCGCGTGGAAGGCCTTGAGACACCTCTAGGCCTCGCAGTTCAGCGCAGCTGATTATGGAAATCAGCTAAATGCTGAGCCGGAGAGATAAGTGCTCACTGTTTACGGGGACTCCAGGCCCTGGAACCGACAGCAGGAGCTAATGGGGGCACGTTGGCAGCTGTGCTCCACCAGCCAACCCCTCCTATCAGCTGCTATTACAGGAAACGCAGCCACAGTTTTCCATAATGGATCCACCTTTTCCCAGGTGGCAGGAGCAGGCAGCCACCGGGAAGAATTGGGCCCTTCCATGAACCAGCTCAGAGCACAAAAGCTTCTTTCTGCACCACATGAAAGACTGCAGAAGATTACAAAAAAATGTGATGTCATCTGTTTCCTATGTGATAATGGGGGAGCAGACAGTGATGTCATGCAGGGGGTACGCGGGGGTACGTGAGTACTGGTTTCTAGGATTATGGCTGGCCCCGCCCATTCGCCCACCCACTCGTCGACTCCGCCCCCTGCAACGTTTGAATTTCCTGCACGTTTGAGTTGCCTGCACGTTCTCAGAGCCAGGCAGGCAGGCAGGCAGCGAGCAGAGCCTTGCCTTGCCTTGCCACTGAAAAATGAGTTGCTCTGGGGTTTTAACATGATGCAAGGCCTCCTTCACATGTTCTGGGGGTGCTGTGGAATACTGTTGCAACTGTTGGGTCAGTTTAAAATCGTCTGAGGCCTCAAAAAGGGGCCTTCATGTCCCTTCCTGCCACGACCTCACTTCTGGCTTATGACATCACTTCTGGTGGGCGGGTCCCGACACGTGCCAATCAAAAGTGATTCATCTTAAATCATTTAGATGACACCACTGGGAGCAGGGCATTCATTGCACAGTCCCTGATTGGTTGGGACCACTGATTGAGGGGGAATGCCAAAGGTTGAGGCAGCATGCACCTCCGCCTCCCTCTCTGCTCCCAAAATATTCACAGAAGCCACGTTCTTTGCAGGTGCAGCATTGTGGGTAGGGACGCTAATTGGCTTTACTTTCATCAACGTCCTCTCTTCCCCCCCAGAATAACCTTTCTCATTATAATGCCAGCAGACTTCCCTGTTAGATCATTTTTCTCCCTATTGTCTCAAATTCCAATATCCTGCCCTTTTCAAGGTAGCTCCAAGAGAATAGTGCCATACTGGGTTTGTGTTTTTTTAAAAAACCAACATACAAGCTCTCAAGGTTGAACTTTGTCTTTTCCGTAGTTCATAAAGACCAAGCCGAGCTTTCCGCCAGCACCATGAACACCGACATACTGGAATCAAAGATTGCTTGAAATTCAGGACAAGTCCTGCTTAAGCTATTTTCTGCAAGCAAAGTGGAAAAGAGATAGGAACAGAAAAGAGGAGGGAGCATGTATTATGGTTAATTAGCATGTCCTCTTTCTTTTTTCCCAGATTGGGCATCTAGGCAAGACATGGGTGCTGTTAGTAAGTAGGAGAGCCGACTTTGGGAAAGAGGTGCGACCAGTGGTGTCATTCAAATGATTTAGGAACTCACTTTTGATTGGCACTTGTCGGGAACCCGGAACCAGCCACGGAGCCCGTTAGGATCCGGAACGCCCGTTCTGGTCTGTTCCCCCTGAATGGCATCACTGCCTTCGCCCCCCTAGGAATCCAGAGTCGCTCCCTTTAACCCTCTGAGTGCCGGCCAACCAAGAAGAAAAGCTCTTTGCAGAGGAATTAGGAGAGGGGAGGAGGGAGAGTGAAGTGGGCGGAGTCAGTCCTAATTTTAACTAGTGGAACTGAGTTCCCCCGCGTTCCCCCTGCATGACATCACTGGGTGCGACCTGTCCTGCTAGGATTGCCATCCCTGGAAGGGAGTCTGGGAGTGCTCCTGGACTCAGTTTTGGGTGAGAGGTGATGGATGCTCCTAGGAGTGATTTGGCCCAGTTTCTGCTCATGAGCCAGGCTGGCAGATCTTGCTTAATGCAGATCTTGCTACAATGATCCAGGCTTTATTCTAGACTACTGTAAAACACTCAGCTTGGGGCATCCCTTGAAGACTGTCCAAAAGCTTCAGATGATACATGCATGTGCATCTCTCGGTGGCCCCCCAGATGTTCTCTGTGTGGGTTGTCTCTGGGAGCACACAAGACAACAAGAAACCTGAATCCTATTGCCACTCCCTTGCACCTGGCAGTCAGATACAAGCTAGCTCTCAAACCCAGAGGCTGAATACAGTTGCCATGACCGATTGTGTGCTATATCTCAATCAATCTGTCCAATCCCCTTTTCTTAGCCCCTGGGCTACATGCCTTCACCACATCCTGTGGCAAGGAGTTCCACAGACTAATTATGCGCTGGGTAAAGAAATATGTCCTTTTGACTCTCCCGCCAGTCCTCCATGAGGTTGTCTACTCACCTTTGGAAGCAATGTTCCCTAATGGTTATTGCTGCATCTTGTGGCTTTGAAGTAAGTCCTTTTGCCTGCCTTAAATATCCCACCCATCAGTTTCATCAGGAATCCCTTGGTTCAAGCATGGTCAGATGCTGTCCAAGCAAGATATTGTGTGCAGTACGGATGCTAGGAAGCCACTCACATTATGGAGAGCTCGTCTTCTACATGTTCAAATTCATTTACCCTCCCTCTCTCTCACTGTTTTTCTCCAGCTATATAAGCCTCTCCGCATTATGGATGGTGGTATTTACGAGCTCCTAACAACCGGCGGCCAGTAAATTCCCTTTATTCGCCACTGTTACCTACTGAACACCCTGTTTTAAAAAGTTATCTAAGCAGCTTTATGGGAGGGATAATAGATGCACCCATTTTCATGTTCTACATTCACAGGAATGGTGTCTATAATTCTGCATAATTATGTCGACTTAGTTGTGATGAAGGATGACAACCTCAAAGAGCACAGGCTTCCATGAATCCATAAAATGATTTTGTTTTAAATAGGCATATATTGTAATGCTATATTATATATTGTAGTCTATAACAGTGGTTCCCAAAGTGTGTGTCGCGATGCCTTAGGGCAATGTTATTCAAATTGTGGGTCAGGACCCACTTGGTGGGTCGCCACCTGATGTCAGGTGCGTCACGGAAAGCTGGGAGCAGCCATCTTGGAAACTGCAGACCTGCCTCTTGTTATATTCCCTTTGTGAGTGATAACAGTTTGAATTTTCAAGTGCATTTTTTTTAAATTTTGTTTCTAGTTCAATGCTTTTACATAATATTTTGTCCTAATTTTGCTTTCTGTCAGGGATGTTTCCTGGTTGTGTTTTGCTTCAGTTCAAAAATGCTAGTTTGCGTTCTGGGACTGTCATTTGAATTGCGTCACACTGACAGCACTTCCTGTTTGATGATGTCACTTCCGGCTATGACATCACTCCCAGGTTAATGTCATCACTTCCAGTGGATCCCAACATGAGTGCCATTCTAAAAAGTGAGTCTAAAACGTTTGAGAACCACTGCCTTAGGGCTTTGCAGCTCAATCACAGCGGTGTCCTGGGATTCCGCAGAGGCCTCTCTTACCTGTTCTCCCAGGATATCCCAAAATTGTGCAAAATTTGGCCACCACCATCTTGGATCTCTCAAGATCTCTTGAGAGTTAGGCGCCATCATCTTGAAACTTCGGAGATCTGGCGAGATCCAAGATAGTAGCACCTGGCTGAGCCAAGAAGGGGAAGAGAGCTGACATCAGAGCCCAAAACTGTATTAATTTGCTTCCTTATATAGTGTCATGAATGGCTTTACATACAGAATATGTTTCCCAGCCCTGAGGAGCTTACACTCTAGAAAGTGAGGCAAGAGAAGGTGGGAAGGGGAATGGAGGCAGGAGACCTGCACATACTTAAAGGTAAAGGTAAAGGTAAAGGTTTCCCCACAACCGAATGGTCTAGTCGTGACCGACAGTAGGGGGTGGTGCTCCTCTCCGCTTCTAAGCCTGTAGAGCCGGCGTTTTGTCCGAGGACAAGCTTCCATGGTCATGTGGCTGGCAAGACTCTACGCCGTTCCCTTCCCACCAAAGTGGTCCCTATTTATCTACTCGCATTTTAGGAGCTTTCAAACTGCTAGGTTGACATACTTAAAAGCTTATCTTAAAAGCACAATCTTACGAGCGCCTATTCAGCTGTGAGTTCCACTGTGTCAGATGGGGATTACTCCCAAGAAAGTGTGCCAAAGCACGGAAAAGGTGAGTTTTCAGAAAGGATTTGGAAGCATCTATACGTATTTGAATTCTACATCTGACCTGTCTAGATCTGTCCAACTCCATAGCACAGAGCCCTCCATCACAGAAGCACAGAGTTGGGCCCCTTTGAGGTCATCAGGTAGCATTATCTCCAGCAGGTGCCTGCTAAACCTCTGCTTGAAGGTCATAAGAACATAAGAACATAAGAAGAGCCCTGCTGGATCAGGCCAAAGGCCCATCTAGTCCAGCTTCCTGTATCTCACAGCGGCCCACCAGGTGCCCCAGGGAGGCATGAAACAACAAGATCCTGTTGCATCCTGTTGCCACTCCCTTGCACCCGGTACCAGTAGCCCACCACCTTTGTAAGGAGGTTGCACAATCCATCATTGCCTATAGCCCACGATGGACCTTTCCTCCAGAAATCTGTCCAATCCCCTCTTAAAGGCATCAAGACCAGATGCCATCACCACCTCCTGTGGCAAGGAGTTCCACAGATTAACTACCCGCTGGGTAAAAAAGTACTTCCTTTTATCTGTTTTAACTCCAGGGAGACAGAATCCCTGGGCAATCTGTTCCACTATCAAACTGCCCTGACCATCAGGAATTTCTTCCTGAAGTCCAAGAGATTCCTGACAATAAGGACTGTTCAGCGATGAATTTCCAAAGCTTCAAAGCCCAGATTGTTTCATTGCCCACAGCAGCGCCCCTTTCCACATGAAATGAAGCAAAGGGAGATGTGGCTTCCGTCAGGATCAGGGCCCGTGAAGGAAGCAGCCCTTACATGCAAGCAGAGGCAGGAAGGGGCAGGGTGGTGGACTGAAGGTGCTTGCATAGCGAGACTAGCCAGCCCCTGATGGTTTTTTTAGTGCTTGAACTATTACCTCCTGATAACAGATGCAGGGCTAAAGCCGCAGTAATTGCCCGAAGATAAGATCCGAAGGTCGCTAGTTTGAGACCACCGGAAGCGGCAGACCTCGAGAATGCGGCTGATAAGATCTGAGCTGTCTCAGCTGCCTGTGAGAGGGGGAGTTGTGCTGGGCGGCCAGCTGTTCTTTGGTGAGAGCACGATTATCACGAAGGCAATCGTGCAGCAAGAAAAAAGGACTGGACGATGAAAGTGTCATCTGCATGTAGTTGTTCTTGAAAGATTAGAACTTTGTGATTTGTAAAAAACCCTTGCAGTTTAGAAAAATGCCTGCCTATGTAAACTGCCTTGAATTAAAGTCAAAGGAGCAACCTGATGACCAAGAAAGGTGGTATATGAATACCAATTGTTGTTGTTGTTGTTGTTGTTGTCATCATCCAATGAGGTACAAGTTTGCCTCCTCGCCCATTGCTTGGCATTCTTCACCCTTCCCCGCTGCCTCTCCCTCTCCTCTTCCCTTTCCAATCCAGGTCATGGGGGGAGGGGGAGGAGCAGTGGAGCCAGGTAAATGGACAGAAATGGCATGAGCTCCCTAAGGCAAATGTTTCAGTCAGAGACATCTCTACAGGGAGGGCAGAGCTCTAAGTTTTGCAAGAAGCCTCACCTTGCAGTGGAAATCACTCCTCTCCTGCACTGTTGTAGCCAATCCTCACAGGGAAAAGCAACATCTTGGCGTTGCTTACTGGCTAGAGCAGCAAGGGAGAGGAGGGATTTACCTGATAGGGGAAGGCTCCTTGCAAAACTTAGAGCTTTGCCTTCCCTGTAGAAACGCCGCTGGTTTCAGTTTGCCTCATGGATGGGCTGGGCCTTCCAACAACATTGTAAGTTAAGGAAGTGTTATTATCCTGCTTCCTAACAGCCACATCTTAACAGCCTTATAATAATAAAAAATAGACTCGATACCCATAAGGTCTCCAGTGAGGGAGAATCTACCACCTCCCTTGGCAATCTGTTCCACTGTTATGTCAAACCGCAGAATATCACAGTGGCCGAACAGATGCATTGGAGCTGCATTGAGGGCTTGTAGACAGTGGAAATGCTTGGAATGCAGAATTCAACAACAATCATAGACTCATCGAGTTGGAAGGGACCTACAAGGTCATCTAGTCCAACCCCCTGCCTGTAGCAGGAAATCCTCCTAGAGCATCTCCAGCAGGTGCCTGTCAAGCCTCTACTTGAAGGTCTCCATTCTGGGAGAATCCCTTGGCAAATCTGTTCCACTGCCCAAAGTGCTGTGATAGTCAAGAATTTCTTGACTGTGTCCAACCAGAATCTCCTCTCTAGTCATTTGTACCCATTTGATTTAGTTCTACTCTCAGAGGTAATTCAAAACCAATTTGTCCTTTCTTCCTTAGGTATTTTGAGATCCTATTTTGAGGTATTCCTCCGGGTATTTTGAGATCACAATTATATCCCCTCTCAGTCTTCTCCAGGGCAAACATACAAAGTTCCTTCAACAACCTTTCCTCTTAGGGCTTGTTCTCCAGGCGCCTAACATCCTCGTTGCTCTTATGATCCTCGCTTTCCTGTTAATAAATGCTGTTAATCATCAATAAGGTAGAGAGAAGGGGGGGGGGGTCGGAGCCATTACCCACCATGTAATTTTATACCTCACCAATCCCGAAAAAATAATCTCCATCCTCTTACACAATGCTGCTTACGTTGGAGGGTTTTCCAAGGTTAATGTGTCTCAATCGGATCTTAATTCGAAAGAATCTCATTCAGAACTTGCAGAGAGAGTATTTCCTTTCTTGCTTGGAAAGAAAGGCTTGGAATGTACCAGGTTATCTGTCCATTCCTGCCACCCTGGCAGGCTGCCTGTTCATTGCCATGCAAGTTCTGGGCACACACAAAAAAGAGCTGCTGACCTTGGTGGGGGACTGTGCTTGGACATGCAGGTTGCACTGCTCTGATTGCCTTCATTACAAATGTCACCACTGTGGCAATTAGATCATTCCTCATTCATTTCTGTGTCTGCTGGAGAGAAAATTGCCATGGTTCTGGGTCATTTTATTGGGGAATGTGGAGGATGGCACCTGGGCCTGCTCTAGGAGTGGCGGGCCCCAATGCGGGGCATTCCTGTGGGCCCCCCCCACACTCTCCACAGGGCCCCCCATTCACCAAGAAGAGCACTTGTGGTGCCACACACAAAGTGTGGCACCTGGAAATAGTTGGTGGTGACAGGACGACGTCACTGCCAGTTGCTTCCAGGAGGCCCATTTTGGGAAAGCTGCTCTGCATACAATCCTAAGAGATCCTGACTGCAGCAGCAAGCAAGATGCTCACTGCACTGGTGCGGGGCCCCCCAAAGCGCAGGGCCCGATGTGATGGCATTGGGCACATTGGCTTAAGGCCGGCCCTGGATGGCCCTGGTGGAAACAAAGGCCCGACCTCAGCCCTTTGGAGTTTCTTGAATGGTCTGACCTTCTCAACCAGCTTTGCCTGCAACAGTCATGGACCTATTATTGTGGGGAGGGGGCAAAAGTCCCGGCGTGGAGCTCCTGGGGTGGGAGAAGTGCGGTGACGAGGAGCCTCGCCTCTTGGAAAGGCGGGTGTTTTTTGGGCCCTCCACCATCGCACTGCTTCAAAATGGAGCCTGCCATGGTGTGGGGGTGGGGAGGAGCTGTGCAGGAGGGGGTGGGGAAACAGCAGAGGGGACGGACCTCCTCCTCCTCCATCCCTGGATGGCCCATTGGCTGGGTCTGCAACTGGCCTTCAACAGGACCAATGCTGTTACATTGGGCCCCGCACTTTGCCCCCCGCACCCCAGAACAGCTAGCTTATTACCTGCTGCCATAGCCAGGATCTCTATCAGCTGTAGGTCAGTGGGGCGAGCAGATCAGCTTTACCTTGGGCCCTCCCACCTGCCCTTGCCTCCGAACTGGACGCAGTTCATCATCATCGTCATCGTCATCGTCATCGTCATCGTCATCGTCATCGTCATCGTCATCATCATCATACCTTTATTGGCATACAAGTAAAAACATTACATTAAAACAATGTCAAATCTTCATCGATAGGAGCAACCCAATTCTAGGTGTTAGTTCCGCTCTGCTGGTTCGCCTTCACAATGGAGTTTAGGAAAGTTGCTGTCTTCCTTATTAAAATCAGGTCCGTCGATGCCAACAGTTTTCTGTCTCAGGGCTTCGGGTAATTTTGAGGCCCTAAAAAACGCTGAATCGAGGAGTTTATTCCAAGCTTCCATGTGGTAGGGACAACGAAAAAATAGATGTTCAATTGATTCAATCTCGTTAGTTGAACAAGAGCACAATCTATCCTGCATGGGTATACTGTTGAATCTACCTCTCAATACCGCCGATGGCAGTAATGCCCTTCTTTCTTGGGGTTTTTCAAGTATTGCAAAGTATGGTGGGATTTTCCCGACTGTGACCGGGATATGCAAGTAGAGCAGTGAACAAAATTTGTTGGCTGAGCTCATCAGATCTTGTCGTTGGATGTCCAATAATCTATTTTTGATGGTATAAAAGGCCTCATTCTGGGTAGCCGCTCCAATAATATCAGCCCAGACTCCAATACTCATCATTTTCTTTATCCAGCTATCAGCTGTAAAGTACGGATCTTTCAGTAGATGGAACAGTAGATTATTCTGCTCGGTGTTGAAGTGTACTTTGAGCCAGAATTTGGAAATTCTCAACCAAGCCTGTGTCTCAAGCAGGGGTTGGCCCGATTCCAGACATAGCGCTGAGTATGGGACACATTTGGGGAGGCCTAAAACTTTCCTTAGAAAGATAGATTGTATTTGTTCTACAGCATAGTTAAAGGCTTTCATCCATAAAGGTACTCCATATAAAATTTGGGAGGTGGTTTTGGCCTTGAAAACTTTAAGTGCTGCCGGTATATATTGGCCCCCTTTACTGTAGAAAAATCTAGTAATGGCTTGCATCGATGTTCTTGCTAAATTTAGTACCGAGTTGCGATGGTGGAACGCAGTTCATCATGTTACATCATCCACCAACTATTTCCAGCTCTTGTGCATGGCACCATAAGCACTTTTCTTGGTAGGGGCCCCCAGGGAAATGACCCGCATCGGGCCTTGCTGCTGCTAGAGCCAGCCCAGCCTTCAATACATTCCAATCATCCCAAAAGTCAACATTTCTTGTTTCATTCATTCATTCATTCATTCATTCATTCATTCATTCTTAAAAGCACAAAAACAAACTCAATGCAACAAAGCAAAAATTAAACATAAACCAAATTCGAAATATATAAAGCCAACATGGAGCAATATTATGTACGACCTTCACAATATATCATTAACTGCTCCTATTAAAAATGGTGTCTCTTAACCAACCTCTTATTCTCTTCCTTTAATACTTGCTTTAAAAATCTCATCACTTATTTTAATCCCCAGCACATTTTAGATATAAATCCTCCACCTATTCATCAAGTCCGCAATTTGTTGCTCTGAAATTCCCCTTCTCACGCAGAAAGTCAATGAGCAGTTTCCAGTTGTCCATAAATGTCTTTACTGACTTCTCTTTAAGTAAAACCGTAAGTTGGTCCATTTCCATTAAGTCCAAAATTGTTTATCCACCAGGCTTCAATTGAAGGTACCTCTGGATACTGTGCATAGAATATCCTTGCTGCAGTTGTCATGTACAAAAATAAGGTTCCCAAATTCAATGTTTCTATAGTTAAGGGGGGAAATGAGGTCAATTGCTCCCGGTTGACCTTCTGAGACCTTGCAAGGCCAGCTGGAGGCCTGAGAAAGGCATATCCAGTTTTAGTGTAGCCTGGGGCGGACCTGAGTACTTCTCGACTCTCAGAAGCTCTCCTTTAAAAAAAGGCACCCAGTTGTTCCCCAAAAACGGAAGAACATTTCTAAGGCCTCCGGGAGCAGGTGTTAGAATTTTTGTGCCCCAGGTACCAGCTAGGACAGCTCCACCCCTGTGTTTTGGGGTCAAAACACAAGCCTTGTTTTTCTCCCAGTTGAGTCAAACTACAGAGTAAGCAATCAAACTCTCCTCCCATTTTTTGGCCACCATCAGAACCACATCAAGCCTTTTCAGTCATCCAGGCTGATAACTGAGTTGGAACAGCCTTGTGCAGGGAAAAGAAGGAGACGGCTTGATCTTATTTGTTTGCTCTCCTCTTGTTCGAGATGGGCGATAAAAGCGAACAAAAATGCCTTGGAAGAACATTTGTTCCCCTCCATGTCTTTTTCTTGATCGAGTTAGGAGATTTTTCTCACTTTCCCCCTCCTGTTTTTCTTCATTCCAGTTAACTCAAGCCTGATGAAAAGGGACAGGAAAGTGACAGCTTCTGCCTCCTTTTCTGTGTTTCGGTGCACAGGTTAGAAGGCTGTTCTGTGTGTTTTGCTTCCAGTCGGAGACTACAGCCTGCCATTGTTCAGCATACAGCAGTTTCTCTAGGACAGTGAGTCGGGACCCACTTGGTGGGTCACGGCCTGCTCAGGTGGGTCACGGAGAGCTGGGAGCAGCCATCTTGGAAGCTGAAGACCTGACACTTGCTATATTCTTTTTGCGAGTGTTAACAGAGTTTTCAAGTGAAGGTGTTTGGTGGGTTTTTTTGTTTTTGTTTTTTTTAAATTTAGTTCAGTGCTCTTATGTCATATTTTGTCCTCATCTTGCTTTCTGTCAGGGATGTTTCTCAGTTGTGCAATTGCAGCAGACCAAGGATACCAGTTTGCATTCCAGGAGTATCATTTGATGATGTCACCATGATGGCACTTCCTGCTTGACGATGTCACTCCTAGTGGGTCCCAACATGACTGCCATTCCATAACGTGGGTCCCAGGCTAAAGCATTTGAGATCCATGGAGTTAAAGGACTTGGCACACAAGGGCAGAAAAAGTTTCAAAACTCCCCAGGGTGTTACCCCCCCCCAAGAGACCAGATGCATGGGCGCCCCCGTGGGGTTCAGGAGGTGGTCCATGCTGCCTCTCTGCAAATCAGGAGGCTTCCTGGAGGCCTTAGAAAGGCAGGAGGGCTGATTTCAGAGCATTTGCCATGGCGACTGAGAGCACAATCCTAAACTGGAGTTAGGTCGGCATAAACTAAGCCAGCAAAGGTTGGCCAGCACCAGGGCCACCGTAAAGCATGTTTAGACTATGCTCGGAGTCAGGGAGGATGGCTTACCTCTGTGTGCTGGCCCCTCTGGTTGCAAGAGTAGTCCAAACATACTCTAAAGTGGGCCTTGTGCTGGCCAAACGTTGCTGGTTTAGCTTATGCCGGCCTCACTCAGTTTAGGATTGCGCCCTGAGTCAAACCCTTTCACACACACACACACACACACACACACCAAGTGTGTTGGAAAACTGCCATTCCACTGCAAGTGGCCTGTTTCCCCTTTGGCCCCTGTTCTGCCAAAAACTCCCTGCTGGGCCTCCCTGAAGGCCCCGATGCCCACACTAGGCTAACTAGTTTCCCCTTTAAGCAGCCTCAGAGATAGGCAAGAGGGAGGGGGTTCAGTCACCCACCGGGCCTCCTCTCTTCCATCAGCCTTGCTTGGATTCACCAGCTGGCCACCTCCTCCAGACTGCCCTCATCATCGGCTTAGCTCCAGATACCCTAACGTGGCACCACAACACCCCACCACCAAACACTAGGCAGTCAGCTTGCCTAAGCCACAACTGCCTCCTCCACTTGGTGGCTCCAGGGGCGTGGCAGCCATTCAACAATCCCTGATAGTCTTTCACAACAACCTGACTTTCCTTTATTCAGTCCAATCCATCAGTTAGTCAAGCCAGTAAGTCAGGCCAGCAAACCTTCCACCACTCTTACAACCCACACCTTCTTCCTTCAGGGGCTCCTTACATCCCACTCTAAGGTCCTAAGTGGCTGCAGCTGTGCAGCCCGGCCACACTTCTGCCTGGTTTTTTAATCCCGTCATCCCTGGCCAGTGGTGTCATCTAAATGATTTAAGAACAGGTACTCACTTTTGATTGGCACGTGTCGGGACCCGCCCACCGGAAGTGACGTCATAAGCCGGAAGTGATGTCGTGGCAGGAAGGGACATGAAAAAAGCCCTTTTGGAGGCCTCAGACGATTTTAAACTGACCCAACAGTTGCAACTGTATTCCACAGCACCCCCAGAACATGTGAAGGAGGCCTGGCATCATGTTAAAACCCCAGAGCAACTCATTTTTCAGTGGCAAGGCAAGGCAAGGCTCCGCTCGCTGCCTGCCTGCCTGCCTGGCTCTGAGAACGTGCAGGCAAATCAAACATGCAGGAAATTCAAACGTTGCAGAGGGCAGAGTCGACGAGTGGGCGGGCGAATGGGCGGGGCCAGCTGTAATCCTAGAAACCGGTACTTGCGTACCCCCGCGTACCCCCTGCATGACATCACTGTCCCTGGCTGATGTGGACAAGGGGCCCTGGCTGACACCATTCCCTAACTCCTCGGGGTACCTTCCGCCTTTTCCAATACAGCCCCTCCTTCACTACGTCACAGATTTTGAACACATATAGGTGCCAGACATTGCGAAGAACAGAGACGGCGCTGCTGGGCTGATCACATTCTCTTAGTCTGCGCTAAGAGAACAGACCTTTTGGATACAGCTGCTCCAGTGATGTGCGGTTGGGGAGGCAGAGACTATCCCACCCCAAGCCTCCGCCTCCCCTGTGATTGTGTGCACTCCACCAACCTGCCTGCCTTCATGCTAGTATCTCCCTGTGTCTCTCCCGGCATTTTTGAGACTGAGCTGCGGCAGCAAAAGTCCAGCCTCCCCAGTTTGGTAGTGACGTCACACTTCCGGGTGCGTTGAGATCTGCACACAGTGCCTGCCCTGCGTTGGTCTTCACTGCACAACACCGATCTGCTCCAGCCTCCTGCATCTCTCAAGAGCCGACTGGATGCTTCCGAATGCAGTGGTGTGGCTATTTACTTTCATGCACCAACCCACATCTGTGCAGAGTGGCATTCCGAGAGGAGGGCAAATCACTGGGTTTTGCAGTAGCCTGAGCTCCTGTTCAACACGGCCCCTCCCCCTTGCTTCCAGAGCCATTCATGGCTTGGAGAGCTGGCTAGGAGGCTTTGTTCTCTGGGCCACGAATGGCTCTGGGGGCGAGGGGAAGGGTCACAGTATTACACAGGAGCTCAGGCTCCTGCAGAATTTAGCATTTTGCCCCCCCTCTATTCACTGTCCCAGCTCCTGCCAACCTAGCAGCTCAAAAGCACCTAAATGCGAGTAGATAAATAGGGACCACTTCGGTGGGAAGGTAACGGCATTCCGTGTGCTACGGCATATAGTCATGCCGGCCACATGACCACAGAAGCTTGTCCTTGGACAAAAACGCCGGCTCTATAGGCTTTGAAACGGAGATGAGCACCGCCCCCTAGAGTCGGTCACGACTAGACCATTTGGTCATGGGGAAACCTTTACCTTTTATTCACTGCCTGCGCACGTTAGGGATGTTATCAAATTCCTCTCTTGCCAAAGTGCAAAGTTGTCATGGAATTGCTTGTTAACCTTCTTGCAAAATGCACATTTTTGGACCACTTCTAATCCCCAGCAGATCAAACGCTAGAAAATGAGATGATGACCGTGAAAATTAACGAGTGTTCTCTTAATGATTCTCAGGTATAATTTGTCATTCCTGGAATTTGGGTGGCAACAGGGTGGATGTGGAGAAAGCCCTTGAAACCTTCCCTTTCTTAAACTCCTGTGGCTTCCCTGGAAAAAAAAAATTTAAATGTTTCTCTTCTCAAAGAATTCCAATATTTCAGTGTTTACCTGCACTCGTCTCAAAAGAACAACTAATACATTCAGCCTTCAATAATAATAATAATAATAATAATAATAATAATAATAATACATTTATTTATATACCGCCTTTCTTAAGATCACTAGATTTCTCTAATGATTGAACTCAAGGCGGTTTACATAGGCAGACTTTCTCACAAACCCAAAGGTTTTTACAATTTACAGAATGTTCTGTCTTCCAAGAACAACACTCCTACAGATCTTTCTTTCTGGATTTAGCCTTCTCTCTTTAGCCACCCGTCTGTCGTCTGCTGGCTGATGAGGCTTCCCTGCTGCCACCAGAGACGCAGCTGACTTCAGCACACTCCTCCTCCCACGAGGCAGCTGAAACTCAGCTTGTAATCAGCCGCAGTTTCCAAGGTCTGCTGCTCGCAGAGACTTCCAGCAGTCCCGAGCTCACGACCTTGAGATCTTCAGGTGTTATCTTCGGGCAAACGGAGGCATTAACCCTCTTGGCTAAATCTTCTGCCAATATCTGCTGGGAGTCCAGTAGGAGACTCAGCATGGATACTGGATTTCACAGATAATGAAATCTGTTCCTGAAGAACTTCAAAGGACCTCCCGGATGCAACTGGAAGTTGCTGGTGCAAAGCTTTGGTCAAGTCAAGGAGGTTTTCGACTGACTGACTGACTGACTGACTTACAAGATTTTTACCCCACCTTTCCTCTGCAAGGGCAGATGCCCATGGCAGCTCACAATAAGAGGAAGAAAGAAGAAGGAAGAAGGAAGAAGCAGCAGCTGCCAATCATAATAGGAGCATTGGGTGCAGTCCCAAAGAGACTTAAGCAACATCTTAAAACACTCCATCTCACTGAAATCTCGGCCATGCAACTACAAAAGGCAGCCCTTTTAGGGACTGCCCACCTACTGAGAAAATACCTCTGAACATCCCAGGTCAGGGTATACCAGTCACTGCACCTGTAGTGACTGTGCAAAAGTATTTTTGTTGTTGTTCAGTCGCTAAGTCGTGTCCGACTCTTCGCGACCCCATGGACCACAGCACGCCAGGCCTCCCTGTCCTCCACTAGCTTCCAGAGTTCGCCCAATTTCATGGTCATCGCTTCGGTGACACTCTCTAACCATCTCCTCCTCTGCCGCCCCCTTCTCCTTTTGCCTTCAATCTTTCCCAGCATGAGGGTCTTTTCTCAAGAGTCCTCTCTTCTCATGAGGTGGCCAAAGCATTTGAGCTTCAGCTTCAGCATTTGTCCTTCCAGGGAGCAATCAGGCTTGACTTCCTGGAGAATTGACCGATTGGATCTCTTTGCAGTCCAGGGGACTCTCAAGAGTCTTCTCCAACACCATAATTCAAAAGCATCGATTCTTCGACGCTCTGCCTTTCTTATGGTCCAGCTCTCACAGCCATACATGGCTACTGGGAAAACCATCGCTTTGACTATGCGAACCTTTGTTGGCAGGGTGATGTCTCGGCTTTTGATTAAGCTATCTAGGTTCACCATAGCTTTCTTCCCAAGAAGTAAACGTCTTTTAATTTCATGGCTGCAGTCACCATCTGCGGTGATCTTGGAGCCCAGGAAAATAAAGTCTGTCACTGCTTCCATTTCTTCCCCTCCTATTTGCCAGGAAGTGATGGGAGTGGTTGCCATGATCTTAGTCTTTTTAATGTTGAGCTTCAAACCAATTTTGGCGCTTTCCTCTTTCACCCTCATCAAAAGGTTCATTAGGTCTTCCTCACTTTCTGCCAGTAGAGTGGTATCGTCTGCATATCTGAGGTTGTTGATGTTTCTCCCAGCAATCTTGATTCCAGCTTGTGAGTCATCCAGCCCTGCCTTCCTCATGATGTACTCTGCGTATAAGTTAAATAAGCAGGGTGACAATATACAGCCTTGTCGTACTCCTTTCCCAATTTTAAACCAGTCGGTTGTTCCATGTCCAGTTCTAACTGTTGCTTCCTGACCCGCATAAAGGTTTCTCAGAAGGCAGATCAGGTGGTCTGGAACTCCCATCTCTTCAAGAACTTGCCACAGTTTGTTGTGATCCACACAATCAAAGGCTTTAGCATAGTCAATGAAGCAGAGGTAGATGTTTTTCTGGAACTCTCTTGCTTTCTCCATGATCCAGCGAAGGTTGGCAATTTGATCTCTAGTTCCTCTGCCTCTTCGGAAACCAGCTTGTACATCTGGTAGTTCTCGATTCACATACTGCTGAAGCCGAGCTTGTAGGATTTTGAGCATGACCTTGCTAGCATGTGAAATGAGTGCAATGGTGCGGTAATTCGAGCAATCTTTGGCATTGCCCTTCTTTGGGATTGGAATGTAAACTGATCTTTTCCAGTCTTGTGGCCACTGTTGGGTTTTCCAAATTTGCTGGCATATGGAGAGCAGCACTTGGACAGCATCCTCTTTTAAGATTTTGAGTAATTCCGCTGGAATGCTGTCACCTCCACTAGCTTTGTTGTTAGTGAGGCTTTCTAAAGCCCACTTGACTTCACTCTCCAGGATGTCAGGTTCGAGCTCAGTGACTGTACCACTGTGGTTATCAGGAACATTGAGATCGGCCTTATAGAGTTCCTCTGTGTATTCTTGCCACCTCTTCTTAATCTCATCTGCTTCTGTTAGGTCCTTGCCATTTTTGTCCTTTATTGTGCCTACCTTAGCATGAAATTGTCCTTTGACATCTCCAATTTTCTTGAAAAGATCTCTAGTCCTCCCCATTCTGTTGTTTTCCTCTATTTCTTTGCATTGCTCATTTAGAAAGGCCTTCCTATCTCTCCTTGCTGTTCTCTGGAAATCTGCATTCAGTTGGGTCTATCTTTTCCTTTCTCCTTTGCTTTTGGCTTCTCTCCTTTCCTCCGCTATTTGTAAAGCCTCGTCAGACAGCCACTTTGCCTTCTTGCATTTCTTCCTCTTTGGGATGGTTTTAGTTGCTGCCTCCTGTACAATGTTACAGACCTCCGTCCAAAGTTCTTCAGGCACTCTGTCTACCAAATCTAAGCCCCTAAATCTATTTGTCACCTCCACTGTATATTCGTAGGGGATCTGATTTAGGTCATATGTGGAGGGCCTAGCGGTTTTCCCTACTTTTTTCAGTTTAAGCCTGAATTTGGCAAGAAGAAGCTGATGATCTGAGCCACAGTCAGCTCCAGGTCTTGTTTTGACTGCCTGTATGGAACTTTTCCATCTTTGGCTGCAAAGAATGTAATCAATCTGATTTCGATGTAGACCATCTGGTGAAGTCCATGTGTACAGTCGCCGTTTGTGTTGCTGGAAAAGGGTGTTTGCTATGACTAATGTGTTCTCCTGACAGAACTCTATCAGTCTTGTGCAAAAGTATACTTAATAATAATAATAATAATAATAATAATAATAATAATAATAATAATAATAATAATAAGAAGAAGAAGAAGAAGAAGAAGAAGAAGAAGAACATAGAAATAAGACAATAAAATAAGCAATAAAAATAAAATATAAATGAAAACAGGGTAAAAATAAATACAAATCATTGGAGGAGGGCAAACTATTTACGGTTCTGCGGCAGAGGTACAATCAACAGTATCAGGGGAGTGTAACGCCATTCAGAGCAGGGAGATGGCTCAGTACATGCATCAAGGATTGCCTAGGAGGGCCTCTGCCTTTTCTAGGTTCAATCTCGGCCTATTGGCCCTCTTTCCAGACAGCACTCCAGGACTTTAACCACCTCCCCGGAATGAGATGGCAAGGAGCGATAAAGCTGGGTGTCCTCAGCATATTGATGGCACTCCACTCCAAATGACCTCCCCCAGTGGTTTCATGTAGATGCAAAAAAGGATGGGGGACAAAATAGAACCTCCGCCCGAGTGTGGCACCCCCCACACACACTGTAATGGCCAGGGTGCCGAACGCCAGTGTTGTGCACAAGTCTCAAAATTTGAGTCAAGTCAATTCAGGAGTCTCCACTCCCTCGTGAATTGACTCATGCACGAGTCCTGCCACATGCCCCTGGCAACTCCACTCTGGAATTTCACGAGTCATTTTCATGAGTCACGAGTCTTTTTGTGGCAAGCTGTGGGGCGGGCAGGTATGCCTGCCTGCCTGCTTTCAACTGCAAACAGTTAAAATGGGAGGTGTGGGGGGTGCAGTCAGAGTTGTCATTCCACACTTAACGTTCACATCACCGTTAGGGCAAAAAAAAATGCTACTTCCGGTTTTTGGTGGAAAACCGGAAGTGACTGTTTTTGTCATGAAAAGGCATTTTGGGGCCCAGGGAAGTCCCCAGGTAGCCCAGTTCTGGTTAAGTCCAGAGCGTTCAGGTGGGACTCTCCTCTACTAATTCAGGACCCACAGATTCTTAAATCCCGAATCTGCTGATATTATGGGCCCTCTGTATAATCATGCCAATAAATTTGCTTCCCTTGAGGCTGGTGGCAGCCAGTGTCACCAGTTCTGATCACCACACCTCAAAAAGGACATAGTGGAGCTGGAAAAGGTGCAGAAGAGAGCAACGAAAACGATTATGGGCTGGGGCACCTCCCTTATGAAGAAAGACTGCAGCGTTTAGGGCTCTTCAGTCTGGAAAAAAGGCTCCTGAGGGGGGACATGATTGAGACATACAAAATTATGCACAGGAGGGATAGATTCGATAGAGGGATGTTCTTTTCCCTCTCTCACAATACCAGAACCAGGGGGCATTCGCTGGGAGAGTTAAAACAGATAAAGGGAAATACTTTTTTACCCAGTGGGACTATGGAACTATGGAACTCCTTGCCACAGGAGATGGTGATGGCATCTGGCCTAGATGCCTTTAAAAGGGAACTGGACAGACTTCTGGAGGAAAAGTCCATCGTGGACTATAGGCCATGATGGGTGGTGCAACCTCCTTACATTACTAGTAGGCTACTTCAGAATGCCAGGTGCAAGGGAGTGGCAACAGGATGCAAGCATCTCGTTGTCTACTGAACTCTCTGAGGCACCTGGTGGGCCATTGTGAGAAACAGGAAGCTGGACTAGATGGGCCTCAGCTGATGTGAGATGGGAACCAACAGAAGGGTTTTGTTTTGTGAGGGCCATCACAACCCGAGTTCAGACACAAATGGGCCTTAGAGGGAAGAGAGGTTCAGCCTTCAGCCATTGGGTCAGGACCTCACCCCTGGTTTGGCTGGATGCAAATAGATTGCTTAATTTTCAATCTTCCCCCTTCCTGGGGGATCTACTCACCTCGTTGAAGGAAGGTTTTATTGAAAATGCAAGCTGTGCTGATCAGAACTCTTTTCAGACCAATTATAGCAGCAGGCTGGAAGGAAAGAAAAATAAATATTTATTTTGAGCTCTTTAGCTATACAGATATCACCCCAGGAGGATCATTAAGGGCAATGCCTCTCCTCTGGATGTTTCTGTCAAGAGCGTCGTAATGTCATTTTTAAAAAAAAGCCTTCCCCTTCGCATAAGGAAAATATGAGATGCTTAATTTGCTGGGGCTTAGCTTGGCACTCTGTCCCAATGAGGAACTTTATCCCAGGAGACAAGCACGTACGGAAATGAAGCAGGTTAAAAAACACTAAGCAAGAGCACTAAAGGGAGAGGCATCTGGTGTCCCCCTTCAGGTACCAGGAGATGGTGTCCCAATCCTGCTCAGGTGTCTTAGCAATTGTGCTAAAAGAGCTTTCACTAGTACCAGTCTTCACGGCACTGTTTTCTGCTCTCTCTCTCTCTCTCTCTCTCTCTCTCTCTCTCTCTCTCTCTCTGTGAAGAATATTTAGTTACAGGGAATCATAGAGTTGGAAGGGACCTACAAGGTCATCTAGTCCAACCCCCTGCCTGTAGCAGGAAATCCTCCTAGAGCATCTCCAGCAGGTGCCTGTCATGCCTCTGCTTGAAGGTCTCCAGTGAGGGAGAATCTACCACCTCCCTCCAGTGGCAATCTGTTCCACTGTCCAATCGCCCTTAACGCCAAGGAATTCTTCCTGGTGTCCAGCCGGAATCTCCCCTCTTGCAGTTTGTCCCCATTGGCCCTAGTTCTACTGTCAGAGGCAGATGAGAACAGATTTGTCCCTTCAGATATTTGAAGAGTGCTATCATCTCCCCCCTCAGTCTTCTCTTCTCCAAGCTACCCCTCAACATTTCCTCCTAGGATTTGTTTTGCAGCCATTGCTCTTCTCTGAACCTCGTTGACTCAGTTTTATGACATTTGCCAGGGACACCCCAAGACTTCTTCCACTGTCAAACTGCCCTGATCGTCAAGGAATTCTTCCTGATGTCCAGCTGGAATCTCCTCTCTTGCAGTTTGTCCCCATTGGACCGAGTTCTGCTGTCAAAGGCAGATGAGAACAGATTTGTCCCTTGTCCCATGTCTTCCCTATGACATCCCTTCAGATATTTGAAGAGTGCTATCATATTGACCTCTCAGCCTTCTCAGCTAAACACACCCAGTTCCCTCTATCTTTCCTCCTAGGACTTGTTTTCCAGCCCCCTGATCATCTTTGTTGCTCTTCTCTGAAACTGCTCCAGTTTGGCTGCATCCTTCTTGAACTGAGGTGCCCAGAATTGAACACAGCACTCCAGGTGAGCATCCTAGAGCATCTCCAGCAGGTGCCTGTCGAGCCTCTGCTTGAAGGTCTCCAGTGAGGGAGAATCCACCCCCCCTTGGCAACCTATTCCACTGTCAAACCGCCCTTATCATCAAGAAATTCTTCCTGATGTCCAGCCAGAATCTCCTCTCTTGCAGTTTGCACCCGTTGGTCCTAGTTCTACTCTCAGAGGTCGAAGAGAACAGATTTGTCCAGTGCTAGGAACAATGCTGGGAGGGTGTAATGGGGCAGGGAATGGCAAATTGGATCCTGGAAGGGGGTGGTATCAAAAGAGAAACAAGACACGAATCTCAAGGTTCTTTCCTAAGAGAAACCTTTGAAAATGTTCAAGGAAAGCAGGATGTATTTCTGCAAGATGGAGGGTATTCCTCAGGAGGAGAGGGGATCTAAAGATCCCAAACTGTTATGATGAGGGGAAGACAGTGGCATTCCTACAGGGAGTGGGGGAGCCTGAGCTCCTGTGTGACGTGGCCTCTTCCCCTCGCCTGCAGAGCCATTCGCGGCTCAAAGAGCAAAGCCTCTCTGCACTGTGAATGGCTCTGAAGACACGGGGGAGGGACCGTGTTGCACAGGCATTCAGGCTCCTGCAGCACTTAGTGCTTCTCCCTCCCTCCTGTAGGAATGTCACTGGGGGAAGAAGATCTCCAAGAAAACAGATCCTCAAAGGACATGGACTTCATGAATCAGAAAAGGAATGTTTGCTATGTCAAAATGTATGTGTGGTCATTCATCAAGGCACCCTTGGAGCTGGTCTCCTCGTTTTCTGCCTTTCATTTTATCGATCCTCCCTCATTTTTCTCCTTATCAAATGCTCGCCTCTGAGCCAATCCAGGCATCTGTGAGACTCCTCAAACTTCCATGTCATTATCATAGAATCATAGAGTTGGAAGGGACCGACAAGGTCATCTAGTCCAACCCTCTGCCTGCAGCAGGAAATCCTCCAAAGCATTAGTCCCCATCATTAATCTGTGGAACTCCTCGATGTGGTGATAGCCCCTGACCTAGATGCCTTTAAAAGGGGACTGGACAATTTTATAGAGGAAAAGTCCATCATATGTTACAAGCCTGTTGAGTTTAGGCAACGTCCTGGTTGCCAGGTGCAAGGGAGTGGCACCAGGATGCAGGCATCTTGTTGTCTCATGTGTTCCCTGAGGCACCTGGTGGGCCACTGTGAGATACAGGAAGCTGGACTAGATGGGCCTTGGCCTGATCCAGTGGGGCTCTGCTTATGTTCTTAGGTTCAATGTGCATTTCTTCTCCTCCCCTTGCATCACTCAAATTTGCTTGGGCTGGTTCCTCCACATTTGAACCCCAAATGTCCACTCCATACTTGAACCCATATTTTCCTTCTCAGCCTCTCTGCTCTGCGAGTCTTCCTCCATGGCCTGTCCCACCCCTACCAAGACACACACATGCCCACACACACACAAACGCACAAGATACCAAACCCACATCTCACCGGATGAAATTTGCTTGTCCTCTGAGTCCCGTTTCCAAAGGGTGCTATTTCACTGCTACTTCTCAGATAATGTAACGGGAATCATTCAATTGAGCATAAAATAGAAATTTGGCTTCTTATCTGCTTCGAAACCAGCTTTACTGTTTTCTGCCTGCAAAATGCATTTTTCACTATCTTATCTTCTAATAAACAAACCCAGCTTTGCCGGCTTGGGGGGAAAAAAAAGCCAGGCTCTGAAGACATTTAAGAGACATATTTCCTTTCCGTTGACTTTCCCCCCCTCCAGCTCCCCCCTCCCCTGTTCTCCTTAAAATCCTCTGTTTTAAAGGCATCATTTTATTGCTATTTTTTTTAAAGGACCCCATTTATATTCCATCTTCCTCCTGGTGGAGGTGTATCTATTTTTCATAAGTCTTGTCTTTCATTTTGAGGCAGGGTTACGCACTCCCCATGATTGTCAATCCCCTTTCCTAGGAAACCTTTCGTTCGAGGAGACCCCCATGGCTGCCCACAGACCCACACCTGGCCCTTCTGCATTCCACCTGTCCCCCTTCTCTTGTGTGCCTGGGAAAGGTAGCTCAGAAAAGCAGGCACCCCTCCCTCCCTCCCTGGCAACCTCCGGATGTACCAGTCTCCTCCTCGCGGAAGCAAATGTGTCAATGAAAGGTCAGCCATGAATTTTTAAACTTTTCTATCTCACTTAGGCTGACATCAGAAGCATTAGCGACAGCATTAAATCACAGTGCAGGGAAGGAATTAGAATATGCAACAAGGAGAGGGGGGCTGGTGGCAGAATTTGTCATTCTGGACAAGAATTTATCAGTGCTCAGCCCCCATCCCTGGAAGCAGGCAGAGGGGGGGGGGAATCACAGACTGTAGCAAACATTTGTATCCCATGTACATTTATAAGTTGCCCTCTGAGACACCTGGTAGGCCACTGTGAGATGCAGGAGATGGGCTAGATGAGCCTTTGGCCTGATCCAGCAAGGATGTTCTTAAGAAGTACAAACTGAGACAGAGTGCCTATATCTTTAACCATGGTACAGAAGAGAGAATTTTGGCAATTGCAGCTTTTGAAACCCTTCCACGATGAGCTGCCCTAACCCTGCCCAAATTCCCACTTCTATACAATGGTTAAAGATATAGGCACTCTGTCCCAGTTTGCATTTGGTAACTCTATTCTTAAGGTCCAGATTGGGTTGCAAGTTATTATAGCCCATTTTGGATGCTGCCCATGTTAGTGAGAACAGCCTTTTTTTTTCTTTTTCTTTTTTTGCCGCATTTGGTTTGCTTGACCCTGTATTTTTATTATTTACCATATCTCATGAATTCTAAATCAATCCCATTATTTTGAGGTGCTCCATTCCTAACCCTGAAAATGACCGGTGATTTATTTTTAAAGCTCTGTCCACACGATGTGCAGGCTGTCGCAATGAAGACGGAAATGTCACCAAGATAGCAAAAAAAAAAAAAAAAAAGGAAAAAAGAGGATTTGGAGATCTCTCAGCTGCTGAAGTACGAGCACAGTGGGAAAAAAGTTTGTTTGCACAAGTAAGAAAATGTCAGGCAAGTTGAGAGATACTTGAGATACTCGACTGTTCTGCTGCGGGAATTGAGGGAGAAAACACACACTCACAGACAATCATTTTCAGCAGCAGCCTATACTAAATACTGGCTCGAGACACACAAGGGATCTCTGCTAGGATTTGGGAAACAGAAATGGAGAAAATGTTGGTTGAATCCCCAGTAAGAACAATATCTAGGCAGGTTCAAGCTTCACTTGGGCATAATCCTAATCTAGAATCAGGCTGGCACAGTTAGGCCTGCAAAGTTTGACTGGCACAAGAGCCACCGTAAAGCACATTTGGACCACTCTCGGAGTCAGAGAGGTCAGTACACAGACGTGCGCCATCCTCCCTGACTCCAAGAGTGGTCAAACGTGCTTTACGGTGGCTCTTGTGCCAGCCAAACCTTGCTGGCGTAACTATGCCAGCCAAACTCCAGGTTAGGATTGCACTCTTGGTTAACTAGGGATGGCTTGTCCATGAAGCCAACTGAGGCAAGTTGTCTCAGGCAACAGACTGACAATGGGGTGCCCAATGGGGTGGTTTGCCAAATCTGTCTTCCCACTAGCTATCTGCTCTGCCTCAACCTCTGGACTGGAGAAGAGAGGATGAAGCTCTGCCCTGCCAGTCATTGCCCCTTACAAACTGGAGAACAGACCAAAGGAAATATTTCTTTACCCGGTGTGTAATTCATCTGTGGAACTCCTTGCCACGGGATGTAATGATGGCACCCAGTGCCGTCCTAACCTACCTGCAGGCTGGCACAAGTCCCTTTTGCCAGACTACAAGTGTCACAAATGTACCGTAAAGCACTTCTGCACCACTTTTGGAGACAGGGGGGCTGGCGCAAGGAAATGCGCTGTCCTCCCTATGCTGTGACTGGAGCCTGGTATGGCCCACATCCAGAGGCCAGTACAGGAGCTCAGGGAAGGCAGAGGGAAGGCAGAATGAGAAGGAAGCGAGGGAGGTCAGGCCTGGTATCCACTGATTCAGTATCCATGGTTTCAATTATCCACTGATACTATACCTACAGGCATTCCTATTAAAAAGATAGGGGAACATTAAACAAATCACTTATTTTTATGTTGTTTCAGCAAAGCCACTGATGTTCCCCTATCTTTAAAAAGGCGTCCCCAGTATCCACGGTTTCAGTTATCCACGGTGAGGTCTGGAACAAAACTCCAGTGGATACTGGAGCATGCCTGCATTTTTAGGCATCACCTTCCCGCAAGATGAATGGGGAGGGTCAATTCTTAGATCAAGTGGGAGGGAGTTCCACAAGTGGAAAAATTAACTGCTTATGTCAGTCTGGAATTTTTCTGCAAGAACAACAGGGCTTTTTTAAAAAACAAAAAAAACCCAAAACCTTAATGACTGTGACTCCTTCACAATTATGGGATGTGAAGATCTGAACCCCGAAGGGTTGTCTCTGAAGAATAACCTTTATTTGCTTGATTGCTTCTGTATGGTTAATTCTGCCAAATTACTATTTTCTTCCTATTAGAGCCCTAATTACATACAGTATTTTCATTATAACCTGTAATGTTTCCCAGAGAACCATGTCAGTTGCACAGACAATATTACCGCAGCTCGCATTAAACCAGGGAGCAGCAACAGTATCTGATTAAAAACCCAGGATGAGTGTTTTGGACCCGGACGCCTCTCTCTTTCGGAAAGGCATAGTCGAGTGTTTGAGACTATCTGTCCAGCTAGATCAACTCTTTGTTTTTCAGAGCTGATCCTGAAATACTTAGAAGTTGCCTGGAGGTAGAAGCATCACTAGGGTTTGTGTCACCCGGTACAAGAGCTTATTCCGTCACCCCCATGTTGGACTTCCTCCCATATGTGTGTGCGTGTGTGGGTGTGGGTGTGTATGTATGTGGGTGTGTATGTATGTATGTTATGCATAGGCTCCTCAGCGCCTGGCCCGATCCGCACTAAACTTGGCAGGAATACACCTTGCGGCCTGGGGAAAAACACTGCGGGGGGTCAGACCCCCCTACAGCCCCCGGGGGGGGAGGGACAGCGAGGGGATTGTATTGGAGTGAAATTGTGCTGCCACCCTGTGGTCAAAAAGGATTCTGCAGGTCATGAGCTTGGATTGCACTCACTGAGCTGATACACAGGAAGAGTACTCAAAAATGAAAGTGAAACGTCTTCCCACTGCCTCACTTGCCCAGGCTGGAAAGAGCATGATCCAGAGAGTTCCAGCATCCAGTCGGATCGCAGCTGGACCTATTTCCACAGAGCTCACTGGCCACCTCTTCCTGTTTCTCATACTTCAGTGCTATCCTACCACAGGACCTGCAGACATTGTTCAGTGAGTGTGACCGTTTCATTTCGCTCTTTTGCTTGATTGTGTCCCTGTATTCATTCCTTCTCCTAATAGAGGCTTGGGATAATTTGTCCCCCCGGGCAACGCCGGGTCACAAAAAGCTAGCACAGAATAAATTACAATATCACAGGCACAGCTTACCTGTGGTGGCATCATTCAGGTTGGTGTAACTCCCATACGGGGGACGTGGGACATGGTGGTGACATGGTTTAAACTGTCATGGTTTAAACCGACATGGTTTAAACCGTGGGACATGGTTTAAACTGCTGAGTTGCAAGCTTGTTGACCGGAAGGTTGGCAGTTTGAGACCACGCGATGGTGTGAGCTCCCATTGCTTGTCCCAACTCCTGCCAACCTAGCAGTTCGAAAGCACCTAAAAATGCAAGTAGATAAATAGGAACCACTTCGGTGGGAAGGTGATTGTGTTCCGTGCGCTACGGCCAGCGTCATCATTCAGCCAGAATGCTGGGCAGGGGGAACGGGTGAGCAGCAGCTTGCCCGTCACGTTCCGGTCCGTTTCGCCATCTTCCCTGCCCCGGCGGGGAAGACGGCGAAATGGACCGGAACACAACGGGCAAGCTGCCGCTCACCCGTTCCTCCCGCGCAGCGCTCCGGCTGAATGATGACGCTGGCTACAGCGTATAGTCCTGCCGGCCACATGACCACGGAAGCTTGTTCTCGGACAAATGCCGGCTCTACAACTTAGAAATGGAGATGAGCACCGCCCCCTACAGTTGGTCACGACTAGACCATTCGGTCATGGGGAAACCTTTACCTTTAACTCCCGTACAGACCATAAGGCCAAATCCTAAACCCGTTCCCCAGGCCGCGCGGCCCCAATTTAGCAGGCGCAGATCCGAGGAGCGCATTGGGGAGGCGGGTGTCTCTCCTCGGAGGCGGGTGCTACAGCCTCCCATATCCTGCGCTGGATACAGCACAGGCCTGCCTGCCTGCTTCGGTGCAGTATAGGATTGCTCTGCCCACAATGCCACAGTTTGTTGCTATAAAAAGAAAAAAGAGCAAAAAAATACACAAAGAGCACAAATATGACCTAGAATGATGCTTTTCATTGCATAAATATATACTTTTTTTAACAATTTAATTCAAAATTTCCTAATCACAAAACCAGAATAACAGCAAACAAACAATAAACACACATTACAATTTTGACTTCCCGCAGCCTCCCGCCTTTAACCTCTAAACCTTGATGATTTCCCTCAATCATCAAATAACCATATTAAATTTGTTTTACCTTCTCTTCTTCCTAGATAAATTTTAAATTTTTGCCAATCCTGCTGATACTTCTCTACCATTTCATCCTTTAAACCTTTTGTAAGTCTGTCCATTTCCATGATATATAGCATCTTTTGAATCCAATCTTCTTTTCCAGGCATCTTCCCTTGTCTCCAGTATCTTGCATAGACCATCCTTGCTGCTATTACCATATACCATATCAGAATTCTATCATTAACATTCATTGTTTCTAGCTTTAAACCTATCAGAAATAATTCTGGATTTTTATCTATGTTATAACCTAATACTTTCGACATTTCTTTATGTATCTCTGTCCAAAAAGTTCTTGCTTTCCTGCATGACCACCACATATGAAAGAAAGAGCCTTCTTGCTCCTTACACTTCCAGCATTTGCTGGATAACATATGCATAAATATATACTTTTTAAGCCAGTAGTGGCGAATCTTTTGGTCCAGCGTGTCAAAAATTCAGGAACTGCCTAACTTGACACTGTTGCTGGTGCCTTACTTTGCTGTAGAAATCTCTCCCGTGCCATCTTAGCCAGCAGGGGTATAGCGTGCCTTCTCTGCACCAGGGGCAAGGCATGTATTGTGCCCCCACGCATGACGTCATGATGCCTTACATCATGAGGTCACATGCAGGACCTTTTATTATTATTATTATTATTATTATTATTATTATTATTATTATCATCATCATCATCATCATCATCATCATCATCATCATCATTATCATTATTATTATTATAGACAGAAACAGATGATTCCTTATATACTGGTTTCAGTTTGGAAAGAAAAGCAGGAAGTCTGGTACACCAGAATGTGGGGAGAAAATTTGACGTGGCTGGAACATCCCTGTTTCATTGAAGGCTCTGCCTAAACCTGCCATAGCTGAAGAAAGGATACAAATTGTGACTGATCCATTAGCACTGGGGAGAGTGTGGGGTGGCCAAATCGATAGCCCATCTTCTCCAAGCAGACTGGCACCGACTAAGACAGGGGCAAAAGGAAGAAATGAGATAAGGGGGCAGAAAGGCTCGAGTCTGTCATCCAATTATGTCCTTTCATGCAGGTGCCCAGCAGGTGAGGAATGGAAGCAGAGGAGGTGTTAATGTGACTGGCAGGCCACTCTGAGATCATCAGAGGAGGTCACAGAATCCTAACAGCATCCCAGGTTTGGAGTTCAAACAACATTTTCCATCAACTCACACAACTTCTGACCCTGTGTCAGGGCCTACCCAGGCAGGAGAAATCAGCAAGGAAAAAAAAAAAAAAAAACCACCAGTACCTCCAATTATTTGTGGAGTTTTTTAAGGGACTGGGGGGATCTGGGGGGCACTGCTCCCCACTGTAAAGGTTGGAGAAGGACATTTGAGAAAGGAGGCAGGAGAAAGGAGACGGCAGAAAGGATGCAGAAAGGATGTAGCATTCTGCCTGCTACATGGGGGGGGGATTTATTTTGGCATCTGGCTGACAAGATGGAGGGAGGCTGCAGGCCCCAAAGCTTTGCCCTTCCTGGTCCTTTCATCATCTGCTCCTAACTAGATGGAGAGAGGCAAAACTAGGGCAGACCCTGAGGGTCTACGCCTGTGGCTCCCAACCTTTACATGAAGGTAGGGAACGCTGTAAGTCCTTGCGGGGGAGGGGAGGGACGGCAGGGACAGCCTCACAAAGATTGCATTGCTGTTGCCACAAAGAGCTCTGTTAAGGTACCGGGGGGGCAGGGGGCGGCAATCCCCTCTGGGGGCCACGCCGCTGCCCCAAATAGCCCTCTGCGATGATCACACCCACTTCAAGCTTTGCGCAAGCCCAGACAGGGGTCAGATTGCTGCAGGTTTAGGGCAGCGGGGTGGCCCGCAGAGGGGATTGCCGCTCCCTATAGAGACGCCACTGGCCACCCCGCCCCCTCAGGATGGCCATGCTACCAGGTACCTTAACAGACCTCTTTGTGGCGGCGGCAGCAGCCAATCCCTGTGAGGCTGTTGCTGCTGTCGCGGCTTGAACTCCTCCCCTTAAAGGGGTATACAGTGGTTCTGGTTTCCCTGGGGGGGGGGGCAGGTTGGGAACCACTGGTATACGCCAAGGAGGGGGCGCGTGATGATCCCTCAGGTTCCACCCTAGTTTCGCAGGAGGTGCTGCTGGATTTGCACCCTATTCCCTCTCCTCCCCTCAAGGGGAGCCTCCACAAGAGAAGGAATGGCGGTGCAAAACTGCATCAGTGGGTGCTCTCTCCTCCTGAAAGTGATGTCACAATGTCACATGATGAATTACACCACGATGTCACAGCCCTGGGCACCAGGGCAGTGATTTATGCCTCTGGACAGCGGCTTTCCTTCTCCAATTTGCCCAGCCTCTTTCCCTGTCCTTCATCTCTCTGACCTCAGAGGGGCTGGGCCTCTCCGTCTGTCTTCCTTGGCCTGAAGGCTTCCTTGCTTTTTCTCTGTTTCTCTTATCCCTGCTACCTCCATCCTCTTCCCTCTCGCAGCTAAAATAATAATAATAATAATAATAATAATAATAATAATAATAATAATAAGCGGCTTCCCTTCTCCCACCAGAGAAGCAGCTGATTTCGGCACAACTCCCCCTCTCACAAGGCAGCCAGAGACAGCTCAGCTGTTAATCAGTCGCAATTACAAGGTCTGCCACTCACAGAGACTTCTGGTAGTCCTGAACTGGCGACCTTCAAATCTTCAGCTCTTATCTTCAGGCAAATGGAGGCATTAACCCTCTCGACTAAATCTTCTGACTAAATGCTTCCTTCTTAGCATCGCAGTAAGAATTATTCAGGGCCATGCCGTGATGCAGATGTGGTGGCGCAGCGAGTTAATCCGCTGTTGCTGGGCTTTCCGACCGCAAGGTTGGGAGTTCAAAACTGCGCGACTGAGTGAGCTCCCGTTGCTTGTCCCAGCTCCTGCCAACCTAGCTGTTCGAAAGCACCTAAATGCAAGTAGATAAATAGGGGCCACTTCGGTGGGAAGGTAACAGCATTCCGTGCGCTACGGCATATAGTCATGCCAGCCACATGACCACGGAAGCTTGTCCTCAGACAAAAACGTTGGCTCTTCAGGCTTTGAAACGGAGATGAACACCACCCCCTACAGTCAGTCACAACTAGACCATTCAGTCGTGGGGAAACCATTACCTTTACCTTTAAGAACTATTCAGGCTTGATGGCCCGTCTGTGAAGGATTTCATGTCATAACTTTTCACCCATGACTACGGTGGGCATTTGCAAAGGACGGGAGGTGAGAACCACCTCCCTCCAGTGGCAATCTGTTCCACCGTCGAACCGCCCTTACCGTCAAGACATTCTCCCTGATGTCCAGCCGGAATGTCCTCTCTTGCCGTTTCTACCCATTGGACCTAGCCCTACTCTCAGAGGCAAGTGAGAACAGATTTGTCCCTTCTTCCTCATGGCAGCCCTTCAGATATTTGAAGAGCGCTATCATCGCCCCTCTCAGCCTTCTCTTCTCCAAGCTAAACATACCCAGTTCCCTCAACCTTTCCTCATAGGACTTGTTCTCCAGTCGCTCGGTGATGACATCATCGCACAGCACCAGTGCATGGAGCCGTATTCCCAGCAGAATCCCTCCCTGTGGGGGGGGGGGGCCAGTAGGGACAGCCCAAGTGGGGTCTTAAGTGGCCTGGTCTTGTTTTCTGTTCAGAATTTATTTATTTATTTTATCTATTTATTTAATTTATACCCCGCCTTTCTGCTCATAGGCACGCAAGGCAGCTTACAACAAAAAACAGCAATACAATAAAATTCACAACATTAAAAAGCAGTAATTTAAAAACAATATTAAAACAATTAAAATTTAAAAACAACAACAAGCCCCGTGGATCATAAAATATAAGCAACAGTATAAAAAACCAGCCAGCCTGCCTGCCTGTCAACAATTAAAAGCTTTGCAAAATAAAAAAGGTCATCAGCCCCCGCCGGAATGTTGCCAAAGAGGGAGCCATTCTCAATTCTAAGGGGAGGGTATTCCAAAGTCATGGGGCCACCGCCGAGAAGGCCTTATTCCTGGCCGCCATCCCTCTCACCTCTCCTGGTGGCGGCACAGTCAACCCCCCCCCGATGATCTGCGAGTACGAGCAGGATTATATGGGAGGAGGCCTCAGATACCCCGGACCCGAGCCGTAAAGGGCTTTAAAAGTCAACACTAGCACCTTGAATTGGGCCCGGAACAGAACCGGCAGCCAGTGTATCGCCGAAGCAGCGGCTCGACAGAGTCAAACCGACGTGCCCCAGCAACCACCCGAGCCGCCGCGTTCTGTACTAGTTGTAATTTCCGGACCGTCTTCAAAGGCAGCCCCACGTAGAGCGCATTGCAATAATCTAATCTAGATGTCACTAGGGCATGGGTCACAGTGGCCAGGTCCGCACAGCTCAGGTACGGCCGCAGCTGGCGGATCAGCCGAAGCTGAGCAAAGGCTCCCCTGGCCACAGCCGCCACCTGGGAGTCCAGGTGTAGCTGTGAATCCAGGAGAACCCCCAAGCTGCGAACCTGCTCCTTCAGAGGAAGTGCAACCCCATTCAGAGCAGGACGATAGTCCAATACCCGAGCCGTGGATTTCCGAACCAAAAGCACCTCTGTCTTATCCGGATTTAATTTCAGCTTGTTTGCCCGCATCCAGCCCCCAACCGCCTCCAGACAGCGATCCAGGACCTCAACCGCCTCCTCAGAATCGGGGGGAAAGGAGAGATAAAGTTGGGTGTCATCAGCATATTGATGGCACCCCACTCCAAACCCCCGGATGACCTCTCCCAGCAGTTTCATGTAGATGTTAAACAGCATGGGGGATAAGATGGAACCTTGCGGCACCCCAAACCTGAGAGGTCGGGGTGCCGAACAAGCCTCCCCCAGCACCACCTTCTGGGATCTGTCAGCCAGGAAGGAGCGGAACCACTTCAAAACAGTGCCCCCAAGCCCCAACCCGGCCAGCCGACCCAGAAGGACACCATGGTCGATGGTGTCGAAAGCCGCCGAGAGGTCCAGCAGGACAAACAGGATCGCACTTCCCCTGTCCATCCCCCGGCGCAGATCATCCACCAAGGCGACAGAGTCAAACCCCAGCAACCACCCGAGCCGCCGCGTTCTGTACTAGTTGTAATTTCCGGACTGTCTTCAAAGGCAGCCCCAGGTAGAGCGCATTGCAGTAGTCTAATCTAGATGTCACTAGGGCGCGCAGTCCTTTAGGAGCCCTTTTTCCCCACCATGACCTGCCAGCTTCCTCTGGGAAACCAACCAACAGGAATAGAAACGACATCTCTCCATCGTGTCATTGCTCCCCGGCAAGGGCTCTTCACAGCCACATCCTCTCAGAACACACACACACACCCCGCCGCTGTTCTCCCCTCAGAAAACCTTTGCTGTAAGATTACAGATAATCTTGATTCATAATCATGGGCATAAAAGTTTTACATTTTCATTATAATCCCATCCCTGAACTCCCAGAGCCGAGTCGCAGCCCTTTACACCAAGCAGATGTTGCTTCCATCCTCCCCCGAGAGAGGCGTGGAGCAGAGATGGGTGGGAAATGAGTTCTCTTTCGTCGGAGGGCTTCGGCAGGCATCTGTGCCAAACTGATTGAGGATCAACGTGGCAGGGAGACGAGAGTCCACGCAGATCTTCCACGGTGGTTCACGAGGACTGCGTACCAAGGACAATCCCAATTTCCAAGACAGCCTGACACCCAGGTGGCGCCACAAATTACACCCCCTTCTCTGATGCTGTGCCGGCCTCAGTTCTTTTCAGCTCAGCATTCCCCTCCCCTCCACACACTGTCTCAGTCCACCTCATTTTCCAAGCCAGGGAGTGGAAGGAGAAGGAGGAGCACTGGAGGAAAGTCGGCAGGCTGAGATGGAGGCAAGAGATGAAAACCTGCCATCGGTCTGCTGCCTGATGCACCTGCTTCAGTTGGCCTCACAAATGGGCCGGGCCCTGGGTGTACATAAAGACTCCGTACAATATGCAGGCAAGGCTTTCAACACCAGGCAATAATGAGCTCGTGGAAGTGGGGTTCTGTGGGTGCGTTCAGGCCCATCTAGGTCTCCATGGTCAACGCAGGCTGGCAACTTGGAGGACTGAATCTACAGCCTTTGGCATGTTCATGAATTACTGTCATTTCTTCTAGCCCCCATGTCCCATTCCCCAAATGACCAACCATTGGTGTGTGTGTGTTTTTTTGTTCTGGCCAAAAAGCCTCTAGGATTCTCAGCACCAGAAACCTCGATAAGTCTTTGCTCCCCCCCCCCGTGTTTCACCACACGAAGTCGACGGACTTGTTCCATTATCCATTAATCTCCTCCCATCCTCTGAGCTTTTATCTGCTAAGACTGAAGCCGCAGGCCAGATGGCTTCCCCATACTTCAGCGCTGTTATTACTTTTTCATAATTTTCTCCCAAAGAACCTGCGCATTCTCCAATCCCCCAGCCCCTAATATAATACGACAGTAATCATTTTGAAACATTCCAGTTCTTCCAGTGGTTGCTTCTCCTCCAGAAGGCCTTTGTCAAATAACTCCTCTCATCTCACGATTCTCATTGTTCTGAGGTGTCACTTGCCTGATGCAACCATGGAGTTATTATAAACATAGAGACGAAATGACGTCATATTCTTGAAACTTCCGGTCTGGTCAAACAATATGGCCGAAGCAATGGTTCTGGTCCATGGTCTGGTCAAACCGGTCAAACAATATGGCCGACGCATGGGTCTGGTCTGGGTCTAACCATGGGTCTAACAATATGGCTGACGGTATGTTCAGTAATATAATTATGCGGAATTAAACCTTGTAAGTGCATATTAACTCATAATTAGGTTACCAATGATGTTTCTACACGATCACACGTTATTATTTTCGTACGTTTTTATTTTTATTCAGTCCTAAACACTACGCGCAAAGCAATCTGAAATGCTTGGAATCAGCATTTTGAGTATAAAAACATGGCCGCTAAGCCCGCCCCCTCTGGCCTCACTTTGTTCCTATCTAGCTGCATGGGCAGGGCCACCGCCTGGATGCAACGGTTTTAGCTGGCCTCATGGATGGGCCGGCCTAGGTCCCATATAAATACTGCACACAGTATGCTGGGAAGAGTCTTCACATCATGACAATGGACGTCTCCAACAATGGAGAGGGTGGGGCTGGTGAAAGCGAAGGAAAAGTTGGAAGCTTTGCTGGCGTTTCTGATCTCAATCTTTTCAGTCTTGCCGGGAAAGCTGTGGCCCCAATTGTGAAATTGAATTCTAGGTATAATGAGCAATGCAAGATATTTGAGAGAGGTCGCGGGGGGGGGGGGAGCCAGAAACAGGGCCTTCTCGGTGGTGGCACCTGTTTTATGGAAGTCCCTCCCCTTTGAGCTGAGAACTGTTAACTGCATTGTCTTCTAGTAAGGCTTGAGGGACGTGGTGGCGCTGAGGGTTTCCGACTGGAAGGAAACTTTCCGACTGGAAGGTTGGGAGTTCAAGACTGCGCGACGTAGTGAGCTTCTGTCGCTTGTCCCAGCTCCTGCCAACCTAGCAGTTTGAAAGCACCTAAATGCAAGGAGATAAATAGGGACACTTCAGTGGGAAGGTAACGATGTTCCGTGCACTACGGCGTAGAGTCATGCCGGCCACATGACCACGGAAGCTCGTCCTTGGACAAAACGCTGGCTCTACAGGCTTAGAAATGGAGATGAGCACAGCCCCCTACAGTCAGTCACTACTAGACCATTCAGTCATGGGGAAACCTTTACCTTTAAGGCCTGAGGACACTTCAAAAAGTCTTTTGAACCTTGTGAGGGGACCAGAGTCCTGTACCTGCATGCTGTTCTGGTTCCTCTCCCGCCCTTTCTGAGCTCTTAAAGGGTGACCATTATTTCTTGCAGCTTTGTCAATTTGGGCAGTGCTGCCATTGCCATTAATTGGAGTCCACACACTCTCATTCTCTCTTGGCATCCAGCACCACCATCACATCCTCTGGTGCCTCTGGAGCTCCCAGCATTCACTCTGCTGACTACTAGAGGAGAAGGTGATGCTGGATGCTGAGCAAGACAGGTAAGCCCTCTCCATCCTCCTCTCTCGCACTACCACGTGAGAAGAGAATGGGGCCAGTCTGGACTCCATTCTAGGTACAGGCTGGCAGGCTGGGGTAGACAACCCCCACCAACTCCCAACCTCCCCCAGTTCACTGCATGACGTTGCGGTTTAAGCTCACATCATGGTTGGGTTCCCCTTGCAGGGGGTGTACTCATTTATACGTGTTCAGGACTGCATGCCACACTCCGTAGTGCCTGTAGGGTTTTCGGGTGCAGATTGGTGCATGCTGATTTTTAGTAATGTATTCGATGTCTTCACGATTGATGATGTTTTTTGTGCTGCTGTTTGCCACTGGGTGGCTCTCAATTGACGTTTTCTGCATTTTGTCATTTAGGTATGCAATTATATATACATTTTTAATCTGCACTGAACTTCCTTCGATGCCCGTCGGGATGAAAGGTGGAGTAAACAAATTTCAATAAATAGTCTGTGGAACTCTTTGCCACAGGTTTTCTTGATGGCATCTGGCCTAGATTCCTTTAGATTGGCCAGACTGATGGAGGAACAGTCCATTACGGGTTACAAGCTATGATGGCTATGTGCATCCCCATGGCTGCAGAAGTGGGCTATCTCTGAATGCCAGATGCAAGAGAGGGGCAACAAGATGCCTGCATTTCACAGAGATGCCTCCGGGAACATGCAAGATGCCTGTATCTTGTTGCCCCTCCCTTGCATCTGGCAAGAGAAAGAGGTCGTGCCAGCCTTGCTTACCCTCTGACCATCCAGCTCGCAAACAGAGGTAGCGTCAGCTACATCTCTGCAAAGAGGTGGCGGCCACTGGATGAGGAGGCTTTTAAAATAATTGCCTGCCTCCATGGAGGAGGGCAACGCTATCAATGGCCATTAGCCTGAGAGAGCTCCAAGAGAAGCAACATCAGTGTGTAGAGGCTGGGTATGCAGATTTGTTTGGGGAATGAATGGAACCCTATTTGAATGGTCTCTGATGGTTCCTGGGTCCAAGTGCAGCGGTGTCATCCTGGCGGAACGGCCTGGTACGCCGTTCCGCTAGTTCTGCGGACGGGCCCGGGCCGCGCTGCCTCTTCCGAGGACGGGCGAGCTGCTCCTGGGCCCTCCCGCCCGCCCGCCTGTGTGTCCGAATCGCTCTGAAATGGAGCGATTCCAGGCGCAGGGAGATGTGGCTGGCCTCTGCCATCGGGGCAGAGGGCTGCCAATCATCTGGGCATTCCGGTTCCTGGCGCGCCCAGATGACATCACTGTCCAGGTGTCCTGGAATGAATATACCTGGGGGCCAAGGAAATATGGGGAGATGAACTTGGGTGTGTGTGTGTTCTATTTTTAGATGCCCCATTTGTAGCTATTCAGTTTTTGCTTGTGACCTGAAAAAAAAATAAAAAAAATAAAGGCAGGCAGCCCCCTTTGGACTAGATGGGCTTTTGGCCTGATCATCTTCTTAGGTTTTTTTGGTTGAATGAATGAATGAATGAATGAATGAATGACTATTTCCTGAAGGAACCAGCTTGAAGGACAGCAGCTGTGTTACACAAAGAATTTCAGGATTCTACTTGCATCCACATCTTGTAAAATTGCGGGAGGGAGACAAATCTCTATGCGTAACAAAGCCAAGATCCCATTCTTCACCTTCTCCGGGTAATGAGTTGCGATGGAACATTAAAGCAAACAAACAGCCAGCTTTGGGTGTTAACAGCAAATGTTTAAAGGGGAGAGCATGCACCCAGAGGTGCGCGGCAGAACATCTGGAGCGCGGGAAAGCAATGGGCTTTCACAGATGTGTCGCATTCCGGCAGGAAATAAAACCTCCAGTAATGAAACTTGGGATGAGGACTCTTTTGGTGTAAATCATAAATTTATAGATATTAAATGGGTGTGTGTGTGTGTGTGTGTGTGTGTGTGTGTGTGTGTGTGTGTGTGTG
>JAJKFI010000144.1:2073643-2083994 GCA_029204185.1 Lerista edwardsae
TATCTATCTATCTATCTATCTATCTATCTATCTATCTATCTATCTATTTATTTTCCAGCCCTTGACACTGTGTCAGATATATGATGTGGCCTTCGTGCCAAAACGTTTAGAGACCCCTGTTCTAGGAGGATTTCCTACTTGGCAGGGGATTGGACTGATTGGACATTGTGGGTCCCTTCCAAGTCTATGACTCTATGACCTGACCTCTTGCGAATGTCAAGTTCAGGAATCTGTACTCAATAAATCAAGGACTGTCTTTTCCCAGTCAATAGGAAAAGATAAAGTGCCTCATTGATGGCTTACCCTTATCTTTGAATCTGGTGTGCCAAGGAGAAAGTTAGCCTAGAATAGCATGAACAGAGAGATTAAGGGCACAACGAGTTAGGCTGGCATAAGCTAAACCAGTGAAGTTTGGCCATCACAAGGGACACTGTAAAGTATGTTTGAACTACTCTCATAGTCCGAGAAGCCAGCACACAGATGTGCGCCATCCTCCCTGACTCCAAGAGTAGTCCAAATACGCTTTATGGTGGCCCTTGTGCTGGCCAAACTTTGCTGGCTTATCTTATGCCAGCCTAACTCCAGTTTAGGATTGTGCTCTAAGGGTGCAATCCTAACCTGGAGCTAGGCTGGCACAGTTAAGCCAGCAAAGTTTGGCCAGCCACCATAAAGCACCTTTGGACCACTCTTGAGTCTGGGAGGATGGCGCACATCTGTGTGCTGGCCTCTCTGACTCTGAGAGTGCTCCAAACATACTTTACGGTGTCCCTTGTGCCAGCCAAACTTTGACTGGCCTAACTTTGCTGGACTAACTTCAGGTTAGGATTGTGCCCTAAGGCCACAATCCTATCCACACTTCCCTGGGAGTAAGCCCCATTGACTACAAAGGTACACTTCTGAGTAGACGTGCACAGGATTGGGCTTTCAGGGTCCTATCTTGGACTTTATGGAACTTCTCCAAAGGATGATGAATCTCGCCTTGGGGCTTTGGCTGTGTTGGCCTCCGTCTGAGTGGTTCTTTCCCAACGAGCCATTTGCATTGAAGCTCGGTCACGAGCGCGCTGCTTGCAGGATCACGGAGACCTTCCTCAGAAGCAGAATCAAAGGACTTTTTAAAAAGTTAATTAACTCAACCCAGCAGCCCCCTCCGAGGTAGGTCAGGATCATTATCCGCAGAGCGCAGATGAGGGGAGCCGAGGCGCAAAGAACGTTCAAACGAAGCCGACTGCTGTTTCGGCGGCAGGTGCCCGTGTCAGGCTTGAAGAGAAGGTCATGTCCCTACTCCAGTAAACTTAGCAGGAGTTCTGTATCGGAATTCAGGGAAGCCAGGAGCACTGCAGAGAAACAGCTCATCTGCTCTGCTGCTCCACTGTGCATGAGGCATACAGAAAGCCTGCATGGTGCTTTCAATGTTCTTTAGATCTTCCCTTAGACAGTCTTCTGTTACCGTGTCCACAACCCTAATCTAGATAAAATCATAGAATCATAGAGTTGGAAGGGATCTACAAGGCCATCTAGTCCAACCCCCTGCCTGTAGCAGGAAATCCTCCTAGAGCATCGATATGGGACATCCATTGGACTGTCCTCTCCCAGGCCAGTGGACTGCATCTATGCTAGGGTCGACTGAACACATCCATCATGGGAAACTGGTGGGCAGAAGATTTAGCCGAGAGGGTTAATGCCTCCGTTTGCCTGAAGATACAGCTGAAGATCTCAAGGTCGTGAGCTCGGGACTGCTGGAAGTCTCTGTGAGCAACTGCGGCTGATTAGAAGCTGAGCTCCAGCTGCCTCGTGGGAGGAGGAGTGTGCTGAGAGTCAGCTGCGTCTCTGGTGAGAGCAGGGAAGCATCAGCCAGCAGAAGACAGACGGGTGGCTAAAGAAAGAAGGCTAAATCCAGAAAGGAAGATCTGAATGTGTGTAGTTCTTGAAAGATAGAACATTCTGTAAATTGTAAAAACCTTCGGGTTTATGAATAAAGTCTGCCCATGTAAACCGCCTTGTGTTACAGTCACTAGAGAAATCTAGTGATCTTAAGAAAGGCGGTATATAAATACATGCATTATTATTTTTTATTATTGTGGAGTAGCACCCCTTGTTCAGCCTGCAGCCCAGGTACCGACTCACTGGAGGGCCAAGGCTAAGCCACTCGACTCTCTGCCTCAGTTTGCTGACTGTAAAATGGGGCAAAAAAGGGATACCTCAAAGGATTGCTGCAAGGACAAAGAAAAAACCCCATTCTAAATCTGGTGAAGTATTGCATAGTATGGCCGTCTAGCACTGCCAGTGTGGCCTGTGCCCACACCACAAGTGCATTCTGGGTCTGAACTCCAGAGCCTATGATAAGGGGGTGCAGGGGTAATTTGGGGACAAAGGAGACAAAGGAGGAGGCCCAGGAATTTCCTCAGATTTTTCATTTGCTGGTCTCATCCGGACTCAATGCTCACGTGGGATGCTGCGGGGGCTGCTGTGGATGTGCTGCTGCTGCAAATCATATGCGCTGGGCCAGGGAATGCATGCATGACACTCCTTGACACAGTGTATTGGAAAAGGTGGAAGATACCCCCAGGAGATAGGGAATGGTATCAGCAGTGGCCTCTTGTCCGTATCAGCCAGGGATTACAGGGTTAACCCCCAAGGTCTTTGCCTGCAGCAGGAGCACAGCTGCAGGCTGATGAGGGCCCTGGCTAGGAAGGGTGATTAGCACAGGTGCAGATGGGTGTGGCTGATGAATTAAAGCAACAGACACCGATTGGCCAGCCTCAGTATAAAGTGGGAGGCAGGAACTGCAGTAAGTTAGCACCAGGGAGGTGCTGGACAGAAGCACCAGGGAGGTGCAGCATCAGGCAGGTGTAGGAAGGCTGTTGGATGGACTGACTGGATACTTGGTTATTGGAACTGTCAGTCGGTTCCTGTGGTGCCTTGGTTGGAGAATTGTTGTATGGCCGCCATGCTCCTGGAGCCACCGAGTGGAGGAGACACTGCCTATTGTTTGGTGTTTGGGTTTGTTGGTGTTAGACTAGTTCGGCGCTAAGCTGGTGATGAGGGCAGTCTGGAGGAGGCTGGCCAGCCACTGAATCCAAGCAAGGCTACTGGAGAAGAGGCCCAGTGGGGGAATGAACCCCCTCCCTCTTGCCTATCTCTGAGGCTGCTCTGGAGGGGAAACTAGTTAGCCTAGTGTGGGCATTGGGGCCCTCGGGGAGACCCAGCAGCAGAGGCGTCGCGAGGGTATGGCGCCACAGGGCACGAGCCCTGGGGTGCCATAAAGTGGGGGCGCCGTTGGCATGGCGCCCCGCCCGCAAATTTGCAGGCCCCCGCGCCCCGAGGCGCCTTGGTGGCATCCTGGCCTGCTGCTGGGGCGCTTTAAGCACTCGAGCGGTAGCCCGGGTAAGGAAGCTGCCCGGTTTGGGGCGCGCGCCGGCGGCTTCCTTCCCTGGGCTGCCGCTCGAGCGCTTAAAGCGCCCCAACAGCAGCCGTGGGGGAAAGAAGCTGCCGCCGCGTGCCCCCAGCTGGGACGCGCACCGGCAGCTCCCGTCCCGGGCTGCCCCTGGAGCCCACTAAACGTCATGACATCACGACGTCGTGACGTCATGACGTCGCGTGCCCTGGGTGCGGTTTCGCCCAGGTACGCGCCTGCCCAGCAGGGAGAATTTGGCAGATCACACAGGATGCAATCCTAGGCATGCTGTAGCATTGAGGCTACCCCTGCATTGGCATTCTCACTCCAAGACTGGTGCTGCAGGCATCACTGGCCTCAGAGCACCTGGGCTCAGCTCGGCTCAGCTCTGTGGCAGCCAAGCCCAGCTGGCACAGAGATGTGACGAGCTGGGAGGGAGGGAGGGAGTGGACCTCTTCCCAAAGCCATGTGGCCCCAATTTGGGCTACATGGCCTCCTCGGAATTGTGCCTTGCCGCGGGGAGGCTCCGGCCTCCCGTGTACGGCGCTGCCTGCACTGTATCCAGCACAGTATAGCATTGCACCGACAGTGTCACAACTAGGAGGAAACTGGCCTGCTGCAGTAGCCCTTTGGCTTGTGAGTCCGCGGACCAGGCAGGAGACACAGCTGCAGGGCTACAGCTGCTACAGAAGTCCGCTTTGGTGCACACATGACACTCTCTGTTCAAGGGTGAGCCTTGATGTGACGTTGCGAATGTCCTGCAACGATTTCCTGAAGTTAAAAGATTTGGGAGAGGGGTTCGGGTTGTGAATTTGGATTTCCACATAACTGTATCTAGGACGTGGTGGCGCTGCAGGTTAAACCGCTGCTGCTGAACTTGCTGACTGGAAGTTCGGCAGTTCAAGACCACGCGACGGAGTGAGCTCCCGCTGCTCGTCCCAGCTCTTGCCAACCTAGCAGTCTGGAAGCGCGTAAAAATGCGAGTAGATAAATAGGGACCACTTTGGTGGGACGGTAGCGGCATTCCGTGCACCTCGGCATTTAGTCATGCCGGCCACATGACCACGGAAGATTGTCCTCGGAAAAAACACCGGCTCTTCGGCTTAGAAACAGAGATGAGCACCGCCCCCTACAGTCGGTCACGACTAGACCATTCGGTCGGGGGGAAACCTTTACCTTTACCTTTTATAACTGCATCCAGCTGCCAATGTTGCGACGGTGGGCTCCGCACTGAGAAGTCCAGTAGACAAAGCTCCAAGGATGCTCTTTGTCTGGGTTGGCTCCTACTTGTCCCTGCCAGAATCACTTTGGTGTCACTTTTAATTCCATCTCTTCCTGCTCTCTTGAAAGACCCTTATTGGATAACTGCAGAATAAAATCCACAGCTCAGAAGGCAGCTGGGAACGGCAGCTCAGGGGATTAGGGGTTTTTCAACCCCTTTAGCTGTGAGGGCAAATCCTTCCAGCATATGGAACTCAAAGATATATGATTGCCTGACATCAGAGAGGCAGGGGCTGTAGCGTAGTGGTTGCACTGTTTCAGTGGTGCACTGATTTGCATAGAAATAGGTCCATGGTAGCCTTGGTAGCTCCGGATGGGGCAGATAAAATATGCCTATTTTATTTTATGGGCAGGAGGAGTTGACTGATGGTTGAGCTGCTGGTACTGCCTGAAGCTAAGCAGGAGAGTCTGTGGTCTATTTTTGGATGGGAGACGGAATGCCAGGCTGCGACAAGCTGCAGTACCTGTGGTGGCAGAACGGAGTCACTGTGGAGCTGATTAGCCAGTGCAGGAATGTTGTGAGAAGGCCAGCCGGCAAAAGAACAGAGTCTGGCCTTGAGGACCTGTCCAGGCTGGACTTATGATCACCTGCTGAAGCTCGATGTCACACAGCCAGAGGAGAGAACCACACTGTGAAGGCTACATCTATATTTGTAAAAAAAAAAAAAAAACCCCATTGAAAAATGGTGGTTTAGACTAGCCTGCCCATGTAAGCCGCCTTGGGCATTTGCTTCGGCATGGGAAAGGTGGGGCACAAATTCTTCAAAATAAAATAAATAAAATACTTGAAAACTGATCCAGTGAACCAGTGGTCCCAGGCTGGCCCATGCATAAGGCCAACTGAAACTATTGCCTTAGGCAGCATATTGTCCTCTCTGTCTCTGAGGACCCCATTTGCTCCTCCTTCCACTTCCACTCCTTGAACTGGAAAAGAGGAGCAGAGAGGAAGAGGACATGAGGAGGGGAGGAGGGTGCTGAGCTGGAGCATTGGAGAGTGGGAGGGGCAGAGGCTGGCAATGATGATTGGGTAAGGGGCACATGTGGCCTGCCATCTTGGACATCAGGAGGTCTTGGGCAAGCCCTGCAATAGTCTGATTCAATGAGCCCCCAATCCTAGGATCTCTTTCACACCGTGGTCTTTGTTTTTCAATGAATTTAGGGTCTTCAAGTCATGTAAATTCATGAATGGACTTCCTTCGAAGCCAAGGTGCGGACTCTCAGAATGATTGAATTCTGCACTGGTTTATTTGCCTAATGAGAATATTTTTCCCCTCTTTCTCCCCACGAGAGGGCTTTTTTTCTCCCTTTTTGTCAGGTTCAATTTGTAGTGTTTGTAATTCAGGTAGCAAATTGATTTTTCAAAAACACACCATGCCTCTCCAGGCTGCCTTAGATAAGCTCGCGCATTAATTATGCACCAATATTGATGCGCTTTTGGCGGAGAAGGCCCAATGCCACGTTTGTCAACTGCTGCTGCTTCCTCATTTGAAAACACCCACACATGCACCATAGCGTGGCATTGGAAAAGTCACTGCAAGTTGTGTATTCATGCAGGAAGAAAGCTACCCTAGCACAGTGATTCCCAAACTATGGACTGCGACCCACATGTAGGTTGCAACCCAGTTTTTGGCAAGTTATGAAACTGACAAGCTAATAGCTGACAAGGAAACCGTATTGAGCCCTCTGGAAAGCATGCATGTTTACTCATGAGTAAGTGACCATGCCTCAGTCCGCTTTGAAGACCGAGGGGAATGCACCACCAGCAGAATAGTCCTGATCCGATGAGCGCAGGACCCAACACACTCTGCAGAAGGAAGTCCCCTCCCTCCAAGCAGACAAAGAAAGTGTACTGAGCCCTATAAAAAGAGAAACTGAGCCACAAACGCACATTTCCTTATGAGTAGGTGACCATGCTGTGGCTCTTATCAGAGGCCCAGGAAAGGGGAACAGAATGCCCGATCCCGATCACGTCCCGATCTGATGAACATGGAGCTTAACAAATGTTCCAGAAGGTAGTTTCCCACCACCGCCACAACAGTAGAAAGGATAAAAACAGAGGTTTGATTGACTGGTAAAGTGAAACTTTTTTTTAAGGGCGCAATCCTAACCTGGAGTTAGGCTGGCACAGTTAGGCCCGCAAAGTTTGGCCGGCACAAGGGCCACCGTAAAGTATGTTTGGACCACTCTCGGTGTCAGAGAGGCCAGCACACAGACGTGTGACATCCTTCCTGACTTTGAGAGTGGTCCAAATACGCTTTACGGTGTCCCTTGTGCTGGCCTAACTGTGCCGGCCTAACTCCAGGTTAGGATTGCACCCCAAGTGAAAGCCAAGTGATGTCATTAACCTGGAAATGATGCCACAGTCAGAAATTACATCCTCAAGGAGGATAATCTGTAACATTCCCGTATTAATAACACCCCTTATTAATTAGAAGTTTACAATCAGTTTAAAAATTTGTTTAAAACAAGAGACCACCTTCCTAACCCTTCCAAGCAGTTGCTGATGTGTTTTTAAAAAATTCCCAAACATCCTAAAGGCTGTAATCCTATCCACTTACCTGGGAGGAAGCCCCACTGACTATCATTATTAAAAACGTATCCATAGAAGCCTGTAAAAATCACAGATCTGTCACATTTCCCCCAGTGCAGTCTTGGTAGCATCAAGTCTAATATATTAAAAATTAGAGTCAAATTGGCTCGCGTCCCACCGAGTGGACCCCGACCCACAGTTTGAGAATCACTGTATTGTACACCGTGCACAATGCTGAACTAGTGCTGCAGTGTTCTTGCATGGTGGGAGGGATCTTTCTATGTAACCACACCAAGGACTGGAACTTTCTCTCCTCCCGTTAAACTTGATTGGCCTGTGGCGAGGAGATGAATAGAATAACTTTCAGACATACTGTACATATTAAAAAGCACACCAAAGCAAAGTGCACTTGCCTGCAGGGAACCCACAGCTTTTCTCTCGCGCCCCCCCCCCCGGAAAACCAAGGACAAGGAGCCCATTTCCCCCAGAAAATTCCCCCAATTCCATTCTGCTCAGAGCTTGGCAAAGGCACAGCTTGGCTCACTTCTCCTCTGACCTCATGCAAAGAAGGTATGCAAAGCACATTTATGCATTCGCGGGAGAACCAAAAGCCCAAGAGGTTTACATTTTTAATACTCCTCTACGTGGATCAAGCTGCTCTCACCAGGGAAGGGGGAGCTTTGAGAGCAATATTAGATGAGCGAAGGAGTCCTTCAAGCCCGGGGAAAGCACACCCAGGAGATTGAAGTCCAGCTCCAAAAGAAACTTCAAGGGAATCAGGATGGAGGAATCAGAGCTTACTTGAGGGGCCCCTGGATGTCATCTAGCCCGCTTGTGCTCAATACAGGCAGCCATGGAATTCTTGAGACAGCCGACCTCTGCTTGAGAACCTCCAATGAAGGAGAGCCCTGCATGAGGAAGACTGTTCTCATTCTGGGAGACGTTGTCACTTTTGACACATGCATCATAGGTTTGCCCTCACTGCTCCCGAAGCTTCTGCTTGGTGATTGCCAGCTCTGAAGAATGTCACGTCAACCTTGAATACACCCCTCTCTGAAGCCACCACAAGGCCTTTTTCTATAGATAGAAGCCTTTTGTCCCTTTTCAGGAGTCAGGAATGTTACTCCTCGCTATGTGGGTGTTGTGTTTTTTCAGAGAAAAGTCAATTTGATGGTAAAGCTCTGTGCACCAGCTGCGATTCCAACTTTAGATCCATTTAATTTAGCAAAGTGAATTCTAATGAGATTTCACTGAAAGAGGAGTTTCGTTGAAGAGGAGCAGCTTCTACTAACGGTGGCTGGAGCGAACACCAAGGTCCTTGAGATAGCACCAAAACACACACACACACACACACACACACACACACACACACACACACACAAAGGCACTGCTACAGAATCTCAAGGAGCTTTTTAAACTTAAAAAAAGAAAAGAAATGGCAGCAAAGCTCAATGGTTCAATCTAGGATAGAATGTCAAAAAAAAAACTGAAAAACATACTAAAGCCTATGAAAATAGAAATGGAAAAACCAGGAAGATTGTAGAGTACTTCCATAGAAAGAAATATTTAAGAACACACAACTTTTATCTTAGAAAATATATCAGGCAATATGTCAGGGCCTTATGGAACTACTGTATGTGTTATCAAATTCCTTTATCTTGCTGAAATCCACAACAGGAGATGCCCGTGGCATACCAAGAGGGGGACTGGGGAGGTGAACTATGGCTACAATCCCATTCACACTTTCCTGGGAGTCAGCCCCATTGACTATAATGGAACTTACGTCTGAGTAGACATGCATAGCCCCAGATGCCAGGCTGCAGGGTGGTGTCCAAGACATAAGAACATCAGAAGAGCCCTACAGGATCAGGCCAAAGGCCCATCTTGCCCAACTTCCTGTGTCTCATGGTGGCCCATCTGAGGCTTTGGGGAGCACACATGACACCTGCATCCTGTTGCCACTCCTTTGCACCTGGCATTCTGAGGTAAATTCTGAGGTAAATAATAACTTGCAACCTAATCTGGGCCTTAAGAACATAAGAAGAGCCCTGCTGGATCAGGCCAAGGATCCATCTAGTCCAGCTTCCTGTGGCCCACCAGGTGCCTCAGGGAACACAACTAGATACACGCATCTTGTTGCCACTCCCCTGCATCCAGCACTCTGAGGTAGCCTACCTCTAAAATAAGAATGTTGCACCAACTATCATGGCCTGTAGCCTGCGATGGACTTTTCCTCCAGAAGTCTGTCCAGTCTACTTTTAAAGGCACCCAGGCCAGATGTCATCACCACCTCCTGTGGCAAGGAGATAGCAAGACAACGCCCCAAGATTATGGTGGTAGGGGAGGTGACCACAATTTGGCTAGCTCTGGCTGTTTATCGGTACGATTAGGAATGATTAGATACACAAAGTTACAACTCTGTATCTATATATATAAAAACAGACGTGGGTATGTGTGTGTGTGTATGTGTATGTATGTGGGTGTGTGTATGTATGTATGTTATGCATAGGCTCCTCAACGCCTGGCCCGATCTGCACGAAACTTGGCAGGAATACACCTTGCGGCCTGGGGAAAAAAAACTGCGGGGGTCAGACCCCCCTACAGCCCCCGGGGGGAGGGACAGCGAGGGGATTGTATTGGAGTGAAATTGTGCTGCCACCCTGTGGTCACAAAGGATTCTGCAGGTCATGAGCTGGGATTGCACTCACTGAGCTGATACACAGGAAGAGTACTCAAAAACAAAAGTGAAACGTCTTCCCACTGCCTCACTTGCCCAGGCTGGAAAGAGCATGATCCAGAGAGTTCCAGCATCCAGTCGGATCGCAGCTGGACCTATTTCCACAGAGCTCACTGGCCACCTCTTCCTGTTTCTCATACTTCAGTGCTATCCTACCACAGGACCTGCAGACATTGTTCAGTGAGTGTGACCGTTTCATTTTGCTCTTTTGCTTGATTGTGTCCCTGTATTCATTCCTTCTCCTAATAGAGGCTTGGGATAATTTGTCCCCCCGGGCAACGCCAGGTCACAAAAGGCTAGTATAAATATAAATTTACAAAATTAGTATATGTGTACACACACACACACACACACACACAGACAGAGAGAGAGAGAGAGAGAGAGAGAGAGAGAGAGAGAGAGAGAGAGA
>JAJKFI010000144.1:2084004-2124656 GCA_029204185.1 Lerista edwardsae
GAGAGAGAGAGAGAGAGAGAGAGAGAGAGAGAGAGAGAGAGAGAGAGTGGCATCCCTACGGGGGGGAAGAGCTCTAAGTTTTGTAAGGAGCCCTACCTTGCTGTGGAAATTGCTCCTTTCCTGCTCCAGTTTAGCCAATCCTCACAGGGGAAAAGCAACTGCTTACTGGCTACAGCGGCAAGGGAGAGGAGCTGTTTACACAGGAGGGTAAAGCTCCTTGCAAAACTTAGAGCTCTGCCCCCCCCAGTTGGGATAACACTGCGCACACACACTTTTTGATGGCCGGAAAAAAAGATCTGGTAGTTTTTTGTAGAAGAGAGAAGAATGGAAATTAACAGAAACATCACCAAGTTCAGATGAAATGAAAACGAAGATTCATCCTAGAGCTTCATTCATCTCTGCTTGAAAAGAGGTTTAAGAATTTATTTCAACCTTATCCCAGGCAGATCTGTTGACATTCAGCCAGCACAGCAGATGACAGCCCCAGGCTGACCCCAAGGAGGAAGGAAGCCCACTGGTCAGCCGGATTCAAGGAGTGACTCAGGTAACTCAGGTAGGTCCAGTTGGAGAGCTCTAAAGCTGACACGCTGGGGTCAGCCAGTGAAACTGAGCAGTGGGAGACTTAGAACTGACAAAGGAAGATGCTTCCTCACCCAGCCCATAATCCGACTGTGGAATTCACTACCAGAAACTGTGGTTGGGGCGACTCACTTTGGATTACTTTAAGGGTGCAATCCTAACCTTAGAGTTAGGCCAGCACAGTTAGGCCAGCGAAGTTTGGCCGGCACAAGGGCCAACGTAAAGCACGTTTGGACCATTCTTGGAGTCAGGGAGGATGGTTCTTTCTTTATTCGTATCAGAAGCACCCACATTAATATAATTTCATACATACATCCAGTGCTTTTTTTGTTAAAAAAAAAAAAAAGTGCAGGAACGCACAAAACGTCGTGACGTCATGATGTCATGACGTCACAATGTTGCGGGGTGTGCCCCGCCTCCTTGTTTTGCCGGTTGGGCACTTTAAAGTGCCCGACCAGCAGCCAGGGTGGGAGACGCCGGCGTGCCTCCCAGCTGGGGGGCGCGCAGTGGCAGCTTCCCTGCCCTGGCTACCGGCTGTTCCCAGCTGCCGCTGGCACTTTGAGGCACTCAAAGTGCAAAGGCACTCCCGACGGGCTGGGAATCAGGCGGGGGGAAGACGCAGCGTCCCCTCGCCTCTGATTCCCCGCCCGCCAGGACGAATCGCACGCGTGCGCGGTTCCTCCCGACGGGCTGGGAATCATGCGGGGGAAGACGCAGCTTCCCCCCACCTGATTCCCCACCCGCAGGGACAAAAAAGGTGGTGGAACGCCGTGGGGGTGCGTTCCATTACAAAAAAAGCCCTGCATACATCAAAATATATTTTTAGAATAAAATACAAGGTTAAAATTAGATATCATTTGCCCAATACTGGGCCACTTCAACAGCCTTCTCCCTCGCCAACATAAGGTCTCCCATTGTGCATGTAGAGGGGCACCGTGTGCACTGTCGCATATGTGAGATGGTTTGTTCTTCTCCACATTCACACAGCATGTCCTCAGGTTGGGAAACCCCATTTCCTCAGGTTGTCCTGAGATCTTCCTCCCCCAGCACGCTGTCGATTTAAGGATTTCCATACAGGCCACGGTTGTTCTTGTCCTGGTGGAGGGCATACATATGTTTGTGCCCATTCACTCGGCAGCTCCTTGCTCACTTTCCATAGTTCCAAAGCAGTCTGTGGCGACTGGTTATTGGGGAGGGGCACTGTCCTAAGGAAGCTATTCTGCTATCTCAATCTTGATGCCCATACAGTGGGTGAGTTTCTAGGGACGTCGCTTTAACCCACTCCTGCGCTGTGCTCTCCCGACAAAATTTGGGAGGGGGAAGGGAGGAGGGGGCACGCACGCCTGTGTGCTGGCCTCTCTGATTCTGAGAGTGGTCCAAACATCCTTTGTGGTGTCCCTTGTGCCGGCCAAACTTTGCTGGGCCCTTGGCCTGATCCAGCAGGTCTCCTCATGTTCTTGATACTAACCCAAAATATGGGGAGCAGGGAAAATTCAAGAAAGTAACATTAATAAGAATACCTGTGGCTCGGGAGCTCTTTGGATAAAAATTATTCTGTCCAAACCTTTTGCGGCTTCTTGACTTTTTGTTCATGAAAAGAAACATTCCCCCCCCCCCCAGTATGATATTGCCTTAAGACAATGAGAGATTTCAAGACACATGATTTATGTACTGCAATCTGGAGGTGTGTTTTTTTTTAAATCTTCTTTCCTCTTAAGCTTGTAAAACAATCAAACCTGGCTGCTTGATCTCCTGATGTATCAGAACTGGAAAGTATCTGCAGATTAAACCATTCAGGCTGGCTGCAGAAGGCAAGTGCCAACAAAAAGTTGCGGGGGGAGGGAAGCATTTCAATCAACGTCTGTGATTGGATTCTTATCAAGGAGGTGAGAGAGAGAGAGAGAGAGAGAGGACATTGGTTTCCTAAGGATAAAGAAGACACAACTAAGGAGGCAATTGGCACCTTGAAGGTGTACGGCAAAGTACTTTTATGTCAGAAATTTAAAGCAAAAACCAAACACATTTCTGTTTCCATCAAAGCTTGCGAAGCAAAGGGGAAGTTAATATTGAATGTTTACAACTGGAAGAAAGCAACAAGGGCTGTCTTCTGAGTCAGACCATTAGTCTATGTCAGTGTTTCCCAAACTGTGGGTTGGGACCAGGGCCGGCTCTAGCAATGCGGGGCATTCCTGCAGGGCCCCCAACCCTCCCTGCGGGCCCCCCACTCACCAAGAAGAGCAAAGCATAGCGTGTGGAAGTAGCTGGTGGTGATATCATAGCATCCCCGCCAACTGCTTCCAGGTGGCCCATTTGGGGCTGTTCAGAGGCAGAGGCAGGCGGGAGAGACCAAGGTGACGCTGCTCTGCTCGCCCCACTGACTTACAGCCCATCGAGGTCCCAGATGCAGCCACAGGCAATATGCTCACCCTGCTAGTGCGGGGCCCCCTGAAGCATGGGGCCTGATGTGACGACATTGCTCACATTGGCTTATGGCTGGTCCTGGCTGGGATTCACTGGTGGATCAGGATCTGAGTGTTGTAAAACGTGAAACTGACAAGCTGATCGATGACAAGGAAGGTAGATGACAAATATCTGAAAGATGACAAGTACTGAGCCACACCTACCCCTTTCTCCAAGAGTAGGCAAAAGTGCCTTAGTCAACTTTGAAGAGCATGCCAAGGGGAAAGCAACACCATCAGAAAGCAACACCATCGGTCCCGATCCAATGAATGCAGGCCCCCCAAAATGCTCAAGAAGGAAGTTGTTGGACCACTCTTAGAGTGCAATCCTAACCTGTAGTTGTTGTTGTTGTTGCTGTTGTTGTTGTTCAGTCGCTAAGTCGTGTCCGACTCTTCGCGACCCCATGGACCACAGCACGCCAGGCCTCCCTAGCTTCCAGAGTTCACCCAATTTCATGTTCATTGCTTCAGTGACACTGTCTAACCATCTCATCCTCTGCCGCTGCCTTCTCCTTTGGCCTTCGATCTTTCCCAGCATGAGGGTCTTTTCTAAACAGTCCTCTCTTCTCATGAGGTGGCCAAAGTATTGGAGCTTCAGCTTCAGGATTTGTCCTTCCAGGGAGCAATCAGGCTTGGCTTCCTGGAGGATTGACCAACTGGATCTCCTTGCAGGGAACTCTCAAGAGTCTTCTCCAACACCATAGTTTGAAAGCATCTATTCTTTGGCGCTCTGCCTTCCTTATGGTCCAGCTCTCACATCCATACATTGCTACTGGGAAAACCATTGCTTTGACTATGCGAACGTTTCTTGGCAGGGTGATGTCTCGGCTTTTTATTAAGTTGTCTAGGTTCGTCATAGCTTTCCTCCCAAGAACTAAACATTTTTTTTTAATTTCATGGCTGCAGTCACCATCAACGGTGATCTTGGAGCCCAGGAAGAAGTAAGTTCCCCCTCTCCAAATGGACAAGGAAAAGCAGTCGTATTGAGCCCAATGGAAAGTGAAAAGGCAGTGATGTTGCTATGGTGGGGGAATGCTAAGTTTTGCAGGAGCCTGAGATGTAACATGGCTCCTCCCCCTCGCCTCCAGAGCAAGGCAAGGGGGAGGGGCTACATTATCCAAGAGCTCAGGCTCCTGCAACACTTAGCATCCTCTCCCCCCCCATAGAAATGCCACTGTGAAACAGAGCTGCATATGTGTGTTTACTTGCAAGTAGGCAACTGTGCATTGGCTCTTATCAAAGGCCAGGCAAAAGGAAATGCAAGGCCTCCAGGAATTGTCCTGTTGGATTACCTGGGCCACCAACAGGGCAACTTCTGGAGTTTGCCCCAATGCTGAAGGCTTAACCTGAAGTTCAGAGAACCAAGCCAGAGGTTGTAATCCTTTCATCAGGCAAAACTGCCCTGCCACATTCAGCATTCGGCAACGAAGGCCAGGAGAGCCCAAACTCTCCCCCCAACCGCCAGCCTCCACATCGTCCACAAAAGCAAATTCATGTGTCTCTCGTGTGACACTCGGATGTCAGCGAGATTGACAGCCTCAGCTCGGAAAGGTTTGGAGCTGTCAGAGCCCATCACCCCTTCGCGACGACCGGGTTTCGCGAGTGATTTTGGGCTCGTGGCAGCCCGAGTTCAGCTGCCTTCACATCACACCCTGCTCTGTCCATCAGCTCATGGTAACTTCTTGACCTCAAATCTCCATCCGTTGAGCGTTTCAAAAGACTTTGCCATTTCACTCTGCCCCCGCCCAAAATGCCCATGTTTAACAGAGGCCAAGAAAGGGATGCAAGAAAACATCTCATGGCATCTCATTGTAACTGATGTATTTATCTATCTGGAGACTTGTATCCTGCCTCTCCATCCTTGGAGGGGCCCTCCAGGCGGCTCACAACCTATTCACATACTTGCAATAATTCCATTTAAAAAAAAAGCACACACACCATATGTTTAGGCTAAAAATATATCAGAGCGTAAGCAGGGAATAATGAATGCAGTGGAACCACTGAGAGCCCAGAAACACACTCCTCAACCCAAGGGAATAAAATGCAACCAAAATACCTGTAGGTTGACAACAAGAATTGACACTGACAGGGGACAGGCAGGCTTCAAGTGGGATGTGATTGAAAAGACACAGTCTTCGGGATGTGATTGAAAAAGTCTTGTCTCATCTTTCCTCTTTCTATTGTGCCTCTGGACTGGCAGTGTGAGCACTCAGCCACCTCAATCTGTCGCAAATGTGACATAAAGCATATTGCAACAGCACAGGAGTTAGTTGTTCCAGCAGGAAGGCCTGCTCCATCCCGCAGGCACCCGTGCAAGACCAAGCCTTCCCCAGAGCAGGTAAGCTCCTTCCTGAGCAGGGGCAGGATGGGGGAGGGTGGGGGAGGGGTGTAATGGAGTAGGCACAGTGATGTCATGCAGGGGGTACGCAGGGTTACGTGAGTACCAGTTCCTAGGATTACGGCTGGCCCCGCCCATTTACCCGCCCACTCATCGACTCCGCCCCCTGCAACATTTGAATTTCCTGCATGTTTGAGTTGCCTGCATGTTCTCAGAGCCAGGCAGGCAGCGAGCGGAGCCTTGCCTTGCCTTGCCACTGAAAAATGAGCTGCTCTGGGGTTTTGGAACTGTTGGGTCACTTTAACATGATGCCAGGCCTCCTTCACATGTTCTGGGGGTGCTGTGGAATACTGTTGCAACTGTTGGGTCAGTTTAAAATCGTCTGAGGCCTCAAAAAGGGCTTTTTCATGTCACTTCCTGCCGCGACATCACTTCCGGCTTATGACATCACTTCCGGTGGGCGGGTCCCAACACGTGCCAATCAAAAGTGAGCACCTGTTCTTAAATCATTTAGATGACACCACTGGGTAGGCAGGATCTTCTCCTCCTTCCCAGGTCAGAGCCCCTGACATGGACCACCTGAACTTGCACCAAGCATTTAGCAAGCATGGGTTGAAGTTAGGCCAGCATAAGCTAAGCCAGCAACGTTTGGCCAGCACAAGGGCCACCGTCAAGTATGTTCGGACCATTCTCGGAGTCAGAGAGGCCAGCACACAGATGTGCACCATCCTCCCTGGCTCCAAGAGTGGTCCAAACATGCTTTATGGTGGCCCTTATGCTGGCCAAACTTTGCTGGCTTAGCTTATGCCGGCCTAACTCCAGTTTAGGATTGCGCCCTAAGTCTTTCCCCAGGGCATGGGATGAATAAGGAGACCTCCAGACAGCAGCAATCCCCCCCAATGGAAAAAAGCACAGGTGTGCTGTTCCCACTGCACTGGCATGGGGGAACTGCAATCAAAGAGGGCTGCCTGCCTTTATTTTATTTTTTTTCAGGTCACAAGCAAAAACTGAATAGCCACAAATGGGGCATCTAAAAACAGAACACCCACACACCCAAGTTCATCTCCCCATATTTCCTTGGCCCCCAGGTATATTCATTCCAGGACACCTGGACCCAGAAACCATCAGGGCCCATTCAAATAGGGTTCCATTCCTTCCCCAAACAAATCTGCATACCCAGCCTCTACACACTGACGTTGCTTCTCTTGGAGCTCTCTCAGGCTAATGGCCATTGATAGCGTTGCCCTCCTCCATGGAGCCAGGCAATTATTTTAAAAGCCTCCTCATCCAGTGGCCGCCACCTCTTTGCAGAGATGCAGCTGACGCTACCTCTGTTTGCGAGCTGGATGGTCAGAGGGTAAGCAAGGCTGGCACGACCGCTTTCTCTCCTCTCTCCCTGTAGATGGCACTGTGGAGAGAGAGAATCTCAGGGCAGAAAGGAATGGGTGTCGCTCTTTTGCCAGGGAAGGCAATCGTTTTGGTATGCTTCTGAGTCCAGGGCTGGCCCCATCTATGAGGCCAACTGAGGCACTTGCCTCAGGTGAGAAACGGGGGAGACGTCCAGCCGTTTGCAACTGCTCATCCCTCCAGCTCTGCCTGCTCTTTAGAGTTTAAAAAGAAAGAGGGGAATTGTCATGAACAGCAGGGAAGTAGGCCTGGCTCAGTTCCATTTTGAGGCTGTGCCTGTCTTTCCCCATCCCCCTCTGGGTTCCTGAGGGTGAGAAAGTTTTCTCCTGGAGGCTGTTGTGTCTTGCTCACGGCCGAGGCGAGATAGAGCAGGGAAACGAGGAAAAGGAGGAAAGGAAAGGAGAGGCCTTTTTGCCCTCATCACACCTGGTTCTGCCCTTTGCTGGGTGAATGATAGTTGGAATGTAAGTAGACTAGGCGATAGATGCTTTCTTATTTTGCATTAAGCATCATGTAGTTATGCCATGCTTTGGCCTGCTTTGAAAGGCCTTCTTAAGCCTTTATGTTTTAAACCTGTAGTTTTAATAAATCATTACATTTTACTCCATGGCATGCCTCATGTGCTGGGAGCAGCTGAATCCAGTCTTGATGCTGGGCTACAATCCTGGTTGGGCTAACACAATGCCTCCTGGGCCACTGGAGGCTGCTGGTGGCCAGGAGGGGGCACCATCCCACGATCCCTGGGGGCAGTCTGGAAGGGCCAGGCTACCGGGTATCATCATGATAGGAATGGAGCGGGAAAGCACCCACAGGGGAGATGAGAGTGGCGCATTACAGAAAAGAAGCAGACGTGTCAGGATTTGTGCTGCTCCCTTTCTTTTTTCAGTTCTTTCCCCAAAGGGCATGCCTGCACCACAGATTTGGCCAGTGGGCCGATGATGGGAAGGAGGAGAGGATCCTGCCCAACCCGACCCTCCCTGCCCCATTTCGCCCTCCCCCACCATGCAGCCCGTCAGCTGTGCTGGTCAGTGGCGTTTCTACAGGGATGGCAGAGCTCTAAGTTTTGCAAGAAGCCTTACCTTGCAGTGGAAATCACTCCTCTCCTGCGCACCGTTTTAGCCAATCTTGGCGTTGCTTACTGGCTACAGCAGCAAGGGAGAGGAGGGATTTACACGACAGGGTAAGGCTTCTTGCAAAACTTAGAGCTTTGCCATCCCTGTAGAAACGCCTCTGGTGCTGGTCGAGCTCCGTCTTAGTTCTGCTGGTACAGAACTTGGTCAAGGGTGTGCCAGAGGCCGGCTAGAGGTGAAACTGGCTGGCTCTGTTGAGTGGCTGGTCCGGAGTGAGGGGTGGAGCTGGGACGTGACTGTCAGGCCGTATCCTAACCCCCATCCCTGGGCTGGGTGGGCCAAACCTGGGCTGCTCCTGGTTACTTGGACTTGGCAAGGTCATGGCTGCCACTTGAGCTTCGAAGATGACGGCTGTCAACATTTTTTGTCTTCCCCCAGCGCACTGACTCTGGGTCTTCTCTCTTGGTCTCTTGCGACATCACTTCCGGTTTCCAGGAGATTTTCCTGGGTTCCGCGGCTCTGTTTCGAGCGTCACTGTCTGAAATAATGACAGCAGAGGAAGGAGGACAGGCAATTTGTTACTGCAGAGAATAACCCTCAAAAAAGAGGCACCAAACCCAGAAGAGGTTTTCAGCAATGATTTTTGAACCGCGGTGCTCCAAATGCACTTGCGAGCCTTTTGCTGCACATCAATGTGCTGCAGAACACCAGCTGAAAATTCTAGAAGCATCCCCAAGCACTGCATATCCCCCACCCCTTTGCAAAGGATTGTCCCTACCATGCTCTCCTGCTCACTGATTATGTTCTCCTCAACTCACCCCTGTAAGGTAGGGTTAAGCAACTGGCACAAGGTCATCCAGCCAGCTTCACGGGGTGACGGGTGAATCAAACCCAGATCTCCCCAAGTTGAACAGCTGCACTGTGCCGACTCTCGCATTCCGAGTATGCGCCTCTCTCACCCTCCCATAATGCGCTACATCGGAGTTGGCAGGCAAATTGCTCACTAATGAGTACGGTTGACACGGTTTCCGTTCCTGTGTTTCTCGGCCCGGGAGCCTTTTCTTCGTTTAACACTGCATATTTGCAAGACTAAGCAGGAGTGTGGATGCTTTATTTATAGGAGAACATCCTTAATCCTTGTTGTTGTCTCAACAGCGCTTGGATCTGAACTCCGGCAGAGAATTGCTCTGCTGGAAATGAGAGCTGATGCTTGATGTGGGCATGTTGGCAGCATGTTGGCAGCTGTGGTGTCATTACAGAGCTGCAAAAAAAAAGTGTAGAACTGGGGAAGGTGCAGGAGAGCCCAGCCCCAGCCCAGTCCCAAGAGATCAGGAGGCTGGAATCCCTTCCTTCAGAAGAGCCCTGCTGGATCAGGCCAAAAGCCCACCCAGCCCAGCTTCCCATATCTCACAGTGACCTACTAGGTGTCTCTGGGAGCTCACAAGACAGCAAGATCCCTGTATTGCTACCTCTCAAGCCGAGAAGATTCATCCAGTCATACTGACATCACCAGGGATGGATGTTTTCCACCATCAATCTGTCCAATCCCCTTTTCAAGGCACTTAGGCCAGGTGCCATTGCAAAACTCTGTAGCAGGGAGTTCCACAGATCTAGGCCCTCTGTTGGGTGCCAGCCAAAGGCCGCACTGCGCCACTCCTGCGCCAACTGAGTTCGGCTGGCACAAAGGCAGTTCTGGGTGGGGGGAGGGCTGGAGGGAGGGAGTCCCTGGGCATGCCGGGAGGTGTACCAGCCTGGGGAGGGGGGTGGATTTGGGATGCATCTAAATAGCAGGCACAGCAAACACATCACCTACCCCGGGGCAAGGAGCAGCGGAACGCCTTGCCCAGGGGATGCTCCAGGCATAAGCAGTGATGTCATTCAGGGGGAACGGACCAGAACGGGCGTTCCGGATCCTAACAGGCTCCGTGGCTGGTTCCGGGTTCCCGACAAGTGTCAATCAAAAGTGAGTTCCTGTTCCTAAATCATTTGAATGACACAGGGCCCTGGCTACGTGCTGGGTAAAGAAGCATGTCCTTTTGTCCTTTCACCCACCTGTCAATTTGTAATGGCCGGTGTCAGCCCCCCAAAAATCATCTGGGTGTCTCCTGGCCTCTGGGAGTCCTAGTGGAGTTTTTCCCAGGGGAAACATCCAGGAGAGTTTGAACATAGACCAAGAGCCCCAACTGTTGCTCGCCTTACTGCGCAAATTATCATCAGCTGTGTAGTTCAACAAGCAAGTGTCGGTGTGGGATTGGCCGGCTAATCAACTCCTGGCCGTTCAGCTGGTATTTTGGCCAATAAAAGCCTGGCTTTGGGGCCTTTACTTGGCCCCTGGACCTTGTGAATGCTAGCAGGCTGCGTTGTCCGGAGGGTCCCCTGAACTCCCCCACCCCAGATTCTGCCGGAGGTGGTGTTGCCTCCTGATGCCTCAATACAAGTATGGGTGCCTGGAGACACCTCTGGGGTTCAGGGTGCTCCTGTGTTCTGCATTCGTTGATGTTTGTGGTTGTTTTGTAATAACAGGAAGGAAGTGTGGTCTGGAGGTTGAGCTGTTGCCTTTGCCTGAAGATGCTAAGCAGGATCAGCCTTGGATCAGCCTTGGATGGGAGGCCAGAAGTCACTGACAGAGCTTGTGGAGGAATGGGAGGAGTGTGGAGGAGTCAGCTGACAAAAGAACTGGCCAAGGTGTGATCTGTGGTGGACTGTGAAGGCTCAGAAGGTGCAAGAGTGCAGCCAGGATCATGACCACACAATGAAAGGGAAACATCTGAAGAAATTGAGGGTTCTGTGAATGGTACATAGAACAATAATCGTAAAAACCCCAATTGAAAAAATGGGTTTTATGAACAGCCTGCCCATGTAAACCGCCTTGAGTCCAGTTAAATCTGGAGAAAGGTGGTATAAAAATACATCAAATAAATAATAAATAAATAAATTTATGTGTAAACTAGCCTTGAACGTCATTTATTCCTTCCTCTGACCAAAACAGCCTGCAGCCCCTGGCAGGAGACGTGGCTGTGGCAAAACACAATTTTTGTCGACCTTCTCTGGTCCTGTTCTTGTGTGAGCTTCTATCCTACCCATCCCGTGCACAATTTCATAGATCTCGATTGCATCTGACCTCAGTCGCACTGCAAGGAAAGGTGACAACACCAGAAGCTCTTTAGGTAGGGAAAAAGGCCCTGCGAGACAGAGACCAGGAGATGCGGCAGGTGGACTCGACAGCCTTTTGCATGCCCCCTGCCCAGTGGTGTCATCTAAATGATTTAAGAACAGGTACTCACTTTTGATTGGCACGTATCGGGACCCGCCCACCGGAAGTGACGTCATAAGCCAGAAGTGAGGTCGTGGCAGAAAGGGACATGAAAAAAACCCTTTTTGAGGCCTCGGATGATTTTAAACTGACCCAACAGTTGCAACAGTATTCCACAGCACCCCCAGAACATGTTAAGGAGGCCTGGCATCATGTTAAAGTGACCCAATAGTCCCAAAACCCCCGAACAGCTCATTTTTCAGTGGCAAGGCAAGGCAAGGCTCTGCTCGCTGCCTGCCTGCCTGCCTGGCTCTGAGAACGTGCAGGCAACTCAAACATGCAGGAAATTCAAACGTTGCAGAGGGCGGAGTCGACGAGTGGGCGGGCGAATGGGCGGGGCCAGCTGTAATCCTAGAAACCGGTACTCGCGTACCCCCGCGTACCCCCTGCATGACATCACTGCCCCTGCCATGGAGATACAGGCTGAGACAAGCACAGAAGCCTGATGCCCAGGCAAGGGCTAGCAGAGGTGGCTTCGTCTTTCCAAACAGGACCCTCAAATCGCATTGAGCTGGAGAACTCAACTGCTTGTCTGTCTTGATTTTTGAGCTGTGCAGATGTGGGTCTGAGAGGTTTCCTGCTGTGCCGGCTGGTCGCGCCACAATTTGGAGGGACCTTGAAGTCCAACCCGTTTCCCCAGGAACTCGTTTGGGGAGTGGACCGACATTGTTCCCCACCCACTCGAACGGTGCCGAATGAATGCTTAACGAGGCCGTTGATATACGTTTATACATGATCCCCTGCAAACACGGACCGATTCTGTCGGAGAGCAGACCGTGCTACTCCATGCGCCGCGCAGCAGGGGAGCGCATTAGCAATTCATTCCGAGCGGCATAAAGGGAGCCTGCGCCGAGACCATCCTTCAAAGCCTCAATGAAACAGTGGAGGAGCAGAGCCGGACGCTGAGGGAGAGGGAAGGAGCCGATGCCTTTGAAAGACAAGGGACAGGGGGGAGAGGAGGGGGCAGAAGATGGTGGAGGCAGCGGCTCAAGAGGAGGGTCCTGCCAGGAAACAAATGGGAGGCGCTCTCTGGCTTCCTGAATTCCAGTGCTGTGAGGAGATGGAGAGTCTCTGATCATGTCGTTGGAGAAGAGGCGGCCAATTCCAGAGCCCTGGGCTGGAATCTCCCCCAACAGTGTTCACAGAAGATCCACCCTGAGCCAGTTTGTCAAGGATGAGCTATTGAATGGGTAGCCTGGTTGACGTTCGTTCTTCAGCCAATCCTGGCTTCATTTGTGAGGTTCTAGAACAGCCGTTTTCAACCGCGGTGCCACAAATGGTCTGCGGGTGTGCCGTGGGAGCTTGCGGGAGGGTCATTTTGCGGGGAGCGTGGCGAGGCTGCACGGGGTGTGTGTGTGTATGTGCAGTGACGTATTTCATCATTGCCCCGCCATCATTTACATCATTGTAAAAAAAAAAACAGATAAAAGAACAGCAAGTAATGGCTTAAAAGGTAAAGGTTTCCCCACGACTGAATGGTCTAGTCGTGACCAACTGTAGGGGGCGGTGCTTATCTCCGTTTCTAAGCCGAAGAGCCAGCGTTTCTCCGAGGATGAGCTTCCGTGGTCATGTGGCCTGCATGAATATACTCCGAGGCGCACGGACCGCCGTTACTGTCCCACTGAAGCAGTACCTATTTATCTACTCACATTTTTACGCGCTTTCAAACTGCTGGGTTGGCAGGAGCTGGGACAAGCAACGGGAGCTCACTCCATTGCGTGGTCTCGAACTGCCGACCTTCTGATGAGCAGCTCAGCGGTTTAACCCACAGCGCCACCACATCCCTCTAGATGAGATGAGAGGACCCACATACACACACTCCTTGGGATCAGTGGTTCCCAACCTGGAGAGCGGTAGCAAGAATCTAGTCGCTTCCATCTTGCCAACGTGTCTCCATGACGTATGACAACTAATCGTCTTTGGTGACTTTAACACAAAGAGGGAGAGGGGCCCTCAGTATATGTGGGGGATCTGTTCCAGGAGGCCACAGATACCAAATTCCACAGATAATCCACAGCTACTTACCTGGGGCTACACTCAGCCTTCTGGAGATTGCATGTGGCTCCCAGTCACCTTAGAAGGCCTTAGATGGCTGGAAGGCCATCCAGGATATTCTCTGGGGCTCCCCAGCTGCAGGCCTGACATCCGTGGATATTAAAATCCACAGATTACAAATCTACAGAGGGGCTTCTATAAATCCAAAAGATTTCCATATCTCAAAAATGGGTCTAAAAAGTGTAGGGAACTACTGCGCTCGTCTAGATGCGTTCTGCTCTTTATCAACTCCTCCTGGGTTCCTGATCATGGAGATGTTATAGAGTTTTCCAGAGTTGGAGCCTGATGAGTTAAAACACCACCAAAAAAAGGATATGGACATCGCACATAAATATTGTCTTTTGTTTGTGCAGTGTTTTACTGATGCAATCCTAAAAAAGGTAAATGTTTCCCCACGACCAAATGGTCTAGTCGTGACTGACTGTAGGGGACAGTGCTCGTTTCTAAGCCTGTAGAGCTGGCATTTTGTCCAAGGACAAGCTTCCATGGTCATGTGGCCAGCATGACTATACACCGTAGCGCACGGAATGCCGTTACCTTCCCATCAAAGTGGTCCCTTTTTATCTACTTGCACTTTTACGTGCTTTCAAACTGCTAGGTTGGCAGGAGCTGGGACAAGCAATGGGAGCTTACTCCGTCGCGCAGCCTTGAACTCCCAACCTTCCGGTCGGAAAGCCCCGCAGCAACGGTTTAACCCACTGCGCCACCACAATCCTACATCTTGGTTAAAACAAAACAAAAAGAAGTAGCTGCACACAAACATCTCATAAATATTTTTTTTCCCCTGAATAGATTACTGGTGGATTCCAACTGTACATATTAGTAACACACTACACAAAAAGAAGCTTTTTGAAATAAATATTTTTTAAGAAGAAGAAACAGCTGGATACAACTACACAGTCAAGTGCACAGGAGCTTCTACATATTGGCAAAACACCACACAAAACTAATGGTCACACATCCTCCTGAATACTGGTAAAACACTGTACCGAAGTCCTTATCTCACTTTATCACACAGCGTATCTCAACCAAATGGCTGTACTTGCCTCCCCCTCGTTGCCCACTCTGTTGCACGGTCTTGAACTGCCAAACTTCCAGTCAGAAAGCCCAGCAGCAGCGGTTTAACCCGCTGCGCCACCACATCCCTACAACTGTAGGACCATTCATATCAAGATAGCGTTCTTGCAGTGCCTTCTTGCAGTTCTTGCAGTGCAGTGCATTCAATGGGCATTGGTCATGTCGACTAGGGAAACAAAGGAATGTGAGTGTTGTGCCAAACTGATTGCGCAACAGTTTGTGTAAAATTCAGAAATACTGGGGAAGGAAAGTGGAGAATGAACACAAAGGGGAGGAGAGGTGCATCAAGGACCTTGGGTGGCCACAGGCCTACATCCAGATTAGTTTTGTGTGGTGTTTTGGTAACATGGAAGAGCATCTGGTTTGCATCTGGATTATTTTACTCCACAGGACATCCCCGCAGACAGTGCCAAGGAGGACAATTCTTGACCAAATTTTGGCTCCACTGCATTTCATTGTCTCCCAAAGTTCTCACTGGAGGAAAATCCGCTCTTGACCTTTCTCGACGCCACTTTTGAATTGCTTCTCACGCCGGCTCGCCTGTGCGTGAAACCAGAATTCCTTGCTGTTCAATTGAACCTCTTCTAATAGCTTTCGAAATGCAAACATCCATCGCTTTTATTTCAATTTAATCTGCCGATGTTTCTTTCCCGAGGTCCTTATCACACTTTATCACGCAGCGTATCTCGACCAAACAGCCGTACTTTCCTCCCCCTCGGGCGATTGCAAAATTGAAATCCAAGCAAGATTGCTCCTTGTTTCCTGTTTTAATTATGCAAGGATTCTCTTCCCTCCCCTTTTTTGCAGTCGCTGTATTAATATTGCTCCTTTTTTGCACTCCAACAGAGGCGACGATCCCACACTGGGCTGGATATTTTGTTTGTCTCCGGCAAAATGCCTCTAATGCACAAAGATATGGATTAGGGGAAGTGTGTTCGGAAAATATATAATCTCTCTGGCATTAGAGAGCAAATGAACAAAAAAACCCACCCACAACAGCCCCAAACCCATTTTGTCTGGAAACTAATTCCTCATTCGCCAACACCACATTTAATGAAAAGCATGTTTGAATTACTGGATTTCTGCCTAATGTTTATCAAGCATGGCTCAGAATGACAGACCAGACAGTTTCAGTCCTTGGTAGCGGTGACCTGTGGCTCGGGAAAGGAGCAGAGATGAAATGGGCCGTCATTATTTTATTCATTTATTTCGGCTCTTTTATATTGCACCCTTTGGTATCCAGATGTGCTCGGGGAGGCTCCCAGCAATATCCGCGAATAAAAGCCTGGCCAGTGTCACACACAGTGATGTCATGCAGGGGGTATGCGGGGGTACACGAGTACCGGTTTCTAGGATTACGGCTGGTCCCGCCCATTCGCCCGCCCACTCGTCGACTCCGCCCCCTGCAACGTTTGAATTTCCTGCACGTTTGAGTTACCTGCACGTTCTCAGAGCCAGGCAGGCAGCGAGCGGAGACTTGCCTTGTCTTGCCACTGAAAAATGAGCTGCTCTGGGGTTTTGGAACTGTTGGGTCACTTTAACATGATGCCAGGCCTCCTTCACATGTTCTGGGGGTGCTGTGGAATACTACAAATAAATACAAATACAAAAACCTTTATTGGCATTTATAGTTACAAAAGATCTGGTTATATTCTGAAATAACCAGCATGTCACGTGTAAATAAAATGAAAGTTAGTAAATAAAATGAAAGTTAATCAAACAGTTATCTTAGCAAGCCTTTTCAGATTTGCGTCGATAATTTGTGCTAAAAACAGAGCAAACTGCAAAATATTCAGCTTCGAACCGAGGTCAAGTAGAGTCTTCAGACACACTCCCTCATATTTGAGTCCCAGTTCCTCCATCAGTGGGTTAAGCAAGGATTGTCTACTATAATTATGGAGCGGGCAATAAAGAACTAGATGTTCTAAAGATTCTACGACTTGGAGATTGCATGGGCAAAGTCTATCTGAGAAAGCAATGCCTCTGTACCTACCCCACTGAATTTGCGAAGGTATAATATTACACCTAGCTAGGGTTAGTGCTCTTCTCAGAACCGGGCTATCTATTAGGTGAAGATATCGAGGCAGGAGTCCGGCTCCAATTGAAATATGATGGTGCAAAGGAGAACAAAACCTTCGAGCAGCTGCTAGCAAATTCTGGTCGTGAATGTCTACGAAACGTAGTTTGATTCTCTTATAAGCCTCCAGCATTGACATAGTTCCTAGTAGATCTAAGTCAAGTCCAATTTGGCTAAGTTTGGTTAGCCAGAGCTCGGCAGGATTGTACTTGTCATGTAGGAGGTGGAATACGAGGTTATTATGATCCGCCAGGAAAAAAGCTTTTAGCCAATATTTGGAGGTTAGTAGCCAAGCTTGCAGTTCTAACTTCCTCTGGCCCGATTCCAGACACAGTACTTCATAAGTAATGGCTTTAGGAAGTCCTAAGATCCTCCTCAAGAAGTCAGCCTGTAGTTGTTCAGTTGAATAGTTGAATGCTGTGGAATACTGTTGCAACTGTTGGGTCAGTTTAAAATTGTCTGAGGCCTCCAAAAGGGCTTTTTTCATGTCACTTCCTGCCACGACCTCACTTCCGGCTTATGACATCACTTCCGGTGGGCGGGTCCCGACACGTGCCAATCAAAAGTGAGTACCTGTCCTTAAATCATTTAGATGACACCACTGGTCACACATGCCCCAATCATTGCATGTTGGCATTGAATGAGTCAGATCACTGGCCCAGCTAGCTCAGTTTTACCAACACTGGCTGGCAGCATCTGTCCAGAGTTCCAGGCTCCCCCCCCACCTTATTACATTTATTGTGTAAATTGTAAAAAAACAATTGTTTTTTTTTTTCCTCTGGGCATCCAAGAATGTGTGTGTGTGTGTGTGTGTGTGTGTGTGTGTGTGTGTGTGTGTGTGTGTTGCTGCAGTGGTGTCATCTAAATGATTTAAGAACAGGTACTCACTTTTGATTGGCACGTGTCGGGACCCGCCCACCGGAAGTGACGTCATAAGCCGGAAGTGAGGTCGTGGCAGGAAGTGACATGAAAAAAGCCCTTTTTGAGGCCTCAGATGATTTTAAACTGACCCAGCCGTTGCAACAGTATTCCACAGCACCCCCAGAACATGTGAAGGAGGCCTGGCATCATGTTAAAACCCCAGAGCAGCTCATTTTTCAGTGGCAAGGAAAGGAAAGGCTCCGCTCGCTGCCTGCCTGCCTGCCTGGCTCTGAGAACATGCAGGCAACTCAAACATGCAGGAAATTCAAATGTTGCAGAGGGCGGAGTCGACGAGTGGGCGGGCGAATGGGCGGGGCCAGCTGTACTCCTAGAAACCGGTACGTATCCCCGCGTACCCCCTGCATGACATCACTGTGTTGCTGCATTCATTTGATGCACTTGTTCATTGCACTGAGCGTTAATTGACTTCTTCCTGATCTCAGGGAGCTGCACCGGCCTTGTAGTTAAATGCCAATACTAGATATCTGAGCAATTGCCATGTCTGTTACCGCCAGACACGGACAGTTCTTGAATCTGGGAAAGCAAGACACAACCTGCCAGGGTCGACCCCTCCTCGAGGCCAACTGAAACAGTTGCCACAGGCAGCAAACAAGCAAGGGGCTCTCCCTTCTGTGCTCCCCGGAGTACCACCAGACCCCACCTCAAGTTCCACCGTTGAAACAGGTACCACTGCTTGAAAAATGCTGTACTAGAGTCTTGACAAGGGCATTTCATAGGATGAGGGGTTGGGTCTTTCAAACCCCACATAAAAGCACAGAAACACAGCCCTTCTGGTGTTAAAATATCCAAATAGAAACGCAAAACACCGCATTTGGATGTTTACTATATTTTCCAGAAATTAAAATGGATTATTTTTCCAATTAGAAAAAAATACTGTGGCTGCATCTGCCGACACTATGGGTGCAATCCTAAACTGGAGTTAGGCCATGACAGTTAGGCCAGTGAAGTTTGGCTGGCCCAAGAGAGACCGTAAAGTATGTTGGGACCACTCTCAGAGGCCAGTACACAGATGTGCGCCCTGACTCTGAGGACACAATCCTAAACTCAGGCCGGCATAAACTAAGCCAGCAAAATTTGGCCAGCAGAAGGGGCACCATCAAGTATGTTTGGACCACTCTCTGAGTCAGAGAGGCCAGCACACAGACGTGAGCCATCATCCCTGACTCTGGGAGTAGTCTAAACACGCTTTATGGTGGCCTTTGTGCTGGCCAAACTTTGCTGGCTTAGTTTATGCCGGCCTAACCCCAGGTTAGGATTGTGCTCTAAGAGTGGTCCAAACACACTTTGCGGTGGCCCTTGTGCCGGCCATACTTTGCTTGTCCAACTGTGCCAGCCTAACTCCAAGTTAGGATTTAGTGATTCGGTAAAGGTTCTAGAATTGAGTTTGATTCACATGGAGTCCCTCTGAGAGATGCAGTGGACATTCAGTATAGTGATAGGACTGTACACACTTTCCTCCATCAATCGATCCACTCCCCTTTTGAATTCATCTAGGCCAGGTGCCCTCACCACATCCTGTGGCAAGGAGTTCCGCAGATGGGCAGCCCAATCCTAAACTGCCTGGCACTCAGGGGAGCAGTGATACCAAAATGGCACCTGCTACATCCTATGGCACTGTGGCAGCTGCTGTGATCTTCTCTGGGGAAGGGGAGGCCCTGGATGTTTGGCTGGCGCAGACTGGAACAGACAAGTGTCGGGTTTACTGGCCCAAAGTGGGGCATAGGATCTGGTGGAGGAGGCCACCTCTGGCCCCACCCCTTATTTATTCAAGGTATTTTTATACCGCCTTTTTCAAGATTTCTCAAGACACAAGGCAGTTTATATTGGCAGGCTCTTCATAATTTTTACAATTACTTACAATTTTACAATTACTTACAATTTTACAGTTATTGCTCTATAATTCACAGAACCCTCCCTTTCTCCAGATGTTTCTTTTTCAGTGTGTGGGCCTCATCCTGGCTGCACTCTTGTGCCTTCCGAGCCTTCACAGGCAGCCGCAAATCACACCTTGGCCGGTTCTCAAGGTTTTATCTGCCTCTTGTCCGCTGAGCTCCTCCACACTGCACACCCCTCACAGTCCACTGCAAGCTCAGGGACTTCTCAGGGACTTCTGGTCTCCCATCCAAGGCCGATCCAAGGCTAATCCTGCTTAGTATCTTTAGGCAGAGCAACAGCTCAACCTCCAGACCACGCCTCCTGCCTTATGGGCTCAATTCTTCCCTCTCCCCTTTCCACTAATGCAGAGGACAAGTGCTAACTAGCACCAGCCCAACACCGGTGCTCTTATGGCTCTTTATGGCACATTCGCAACACTTTTAGCCGGCGTTCAGGCCTTCAGGATGGGAGCCTAGTTACACACTGGATACAGAAGTATGTCCTTTTGTCTGTTCCAACTCTCTCAACAGTCAATTTTAGCGGATGCCCTCTAGCTCTGGTGTTGGGTGGGAGAGAAACGAGCTTCCCTTTATCCACTCAACCCATCATTTTATATGTCGCGCACGGCACACTTTCCTTAGAGTAACCCCATTGAAGAAAATGGGGCTTAATTCTGAATAGATAAGCATGGGTTGCGCTCTGTCACATGCACCCCTCAACCACCATCCCTACAGTGAAGACCCCCAGTGATGTCATGCAGGGGGAACGCAGGGGAACTCAGTTCCACTAGTTAAAATTAGGGCTGACTCCGCCCACTTCACTCTCCCTCCTCCCCCCTCCCAATTCCTCTGCAAAGAGCTTTTCTTCTTGGTTGGCCAGCACTCAGAGGGCTAAAGGGAGCGACTCCGGATTCCTAGGGGGGCAAAGGCAGTGATGTCATTCAGGGGGAACGGACCAGAACGGGCATTCCAGATCCTAACGGGCTCCATGGCTGGTTCCAGGTTCCCAACAAGTGCCAATCAAAAGTGAGTTCCTGTTCCTAAATCATTTGAATGACACCAATGAAGACCCCCAAACATTGCAGCCTTTTGCCGAAAGGAAGGTACCCCAAGCCACCAAGCATCTTCTGCTCCCTTCCCACTTGGTGGGGACCGGGGCCGTTTCCCCTGCCTTGTGCTCCAGTGGCTGTTTCCACATGGCTGAGGAGCCCTTTGGCATCAGCTTCTGCTGGCTGACCTCCCTGCGGAACACCTGTGCAATTTTGGTCCTCCCCCCCTTTCTGGATTCCAGCCCTCCACATTAAATATACAACTTCACAGAGCGAGGGCCAAAGTTTAACTCACTCTAATCAACTATAAAATGAACCCAGAGATTGCACTCAAGCCATAAAGACTCGGGCCTTTTTTTTTTTTTTAATGCCGACCATTAATGGCTGCAGCGTGATTTCCTCCCAGAGATTTGTTATTAATGAGCACTGAAATTACTGATTTCAATTAACTATGTTGCACTTATATTGAAGCACAGTTGGGCCCACTCTGGGGAAATATAAATAAGGCAGTGAGATCAGACTGTCTCCTTTTTTGAAAAAAAAAAGGGGGGGAAGGAGGAGATTAAGGAGCCTATAGCGCCCCCTGTAGGTTCTCCAGGGCTCTTGTGTTTTCTCAGCTGTGGAAGACTTCAAGTGCTTCAGGAGCCACTTGAACAGTGGTGTACGAGGAGGGTGGCCTGGGGGTGCTGGCCCTGGGTGCCTGGTTGCAGGGGGGTGTCCAAGAATCCACCCCAAGATGGCAGGAGCAGGGATGACCCTGGCTGCAGCCACCTGCAAGAGAGAAGCATGCCTAATGGTTTGGTTATAGGTACAAAGTTACGTACAAATATACAAAGTTAGTGCATGCACACACACACATACAGTTCAATAAATAAAATGTCCACTGCGCTTCTCCTCTGGCCATTACTCTTCTTCATTTCATGTTATGAATATTATTGAAAATCAATTTTGTCATGTCATTGGGGGGGGGGGGGTGCCAAATATTTATTGGCCTTCATTATGCAGGGGGTGGATAGAGTCGATAGAGGGATGTTCTTTTCCCTCTCGCACCATACCAGAACCAGGGAACAGCCACTCAAATTGAGTGTTGGGAGAGGGAGTACAAATAAAAGGAAATACTTTATTTACCCTGCGGGTCATTAATCCGTGGAACTCCTTGCCACAGGAGGAGGTGATGGCATCCAACCTAGATGCCTTTAAAAGGGGACTGGACAGATTTCTGAAGGAAAGGTCCATCGCAGGCTACAGGCCATGGTGGTTAGTGGTTACTTTAGAGGTAGGCTACCTCGGAGTGCCAGATGCAGGGGAGTGGTAACAAGATGCACGTATCTAGTTGCCTTGTGTATTCCCTGAGGCATCTGGTGGGCCACTGCAAGATGCAGGAAGCTGGACTAGATGGGCCCTTGGCCTGATCCAGTGGGGCTCTTCTTATGTTCTTATGTTACCCAACGAGTTTGGTACACCAATGAATTTGAGGCAGCCTTTGAGGCTCCTCTCCAGGTAGAACATCTGGGGAGCAAAAAGACATGGGGGTGTTGCAAGGCATGGATGTGACCCAAAGGCCTGGGGTCTTAGGAGCTGAAACCAAATAGTTATTATTATTTTTTACTTTTTAAAATCCCACCCATCCTCCAGGGAGTAACATAGTTCCTTCCTTTTGTCCTCATAACAGCCCTGTGAGGTAGGGGAGGCTGTTGGCCCAAGGTCACCCATAAAGCTTCATGGCTGAGCCAGGAATTGAACCTGGATTTTGCACATCTAACTCAGTCCCACATCACACCACCATCCCGGTTCTTCCCTCCTATGGCGCCAGATCTCTGGTTTTGTACATCTCAGGGTGAATAAACTTTGGGGTGCAAGGAGACCTTTAAGATGCAAGATCGGAATGACTTCTGATTGAATTGATGGTGTGTCGCCAGTGATGAAATTCAGCCAATTCTCACCTATTCTGCAGAACCGGTTGCTAATTTTAGGTTGGGAGAGGGAAGAAAGGCAGCGGATGGCCCTGAAGGCCGCCCTGAAGGACACAGAACCGGTTGTTAATTTATTTGAATCCCACCACTGTGTGTCGCACCTTACATCTTCGAGCCTCTGCAACAAACCTGAGAGAGTTGATCACATGCTTCAAAGACCTGGAGGAACGTCCTATGGAAGGAGGAACAAACTTGTTCCCGGCTGCCTCTGAGAATCGAACTAGATCAATGGCATAAAACTGCAGGAGATGCCAGTTGGACATCAAAAATAAATTCTTGATGGTGGTGGACCAGATTGCTGAGGGTGGTGATGGATTCTCCCTCACTGGAGACTTTCAAACAGAGGCTCAACAGGCACTGCTGAAGAAGCTGTAGGAGGATTTCCTGCTCCAGGCACAAGTTGACCTTGTGTGTACCTTCCATGATCTTAGTGTCCATTGTCCACCTTCTGTGTTTGCTGGGGCTACCACCATTCCAGGTGTTGCTTCCAAGAAATGGAAGACAGCATGATTTTCTCACAAGCAAGCCACAAGTTCTATACAGAGCCATCCCATGCCTTCTTGATATCTGAGTCAGCTTCCCAAATGCTGCCCCCCCTTCCCCAACGATTTCCCAACCCCTTCTCCTCCCGGTCTCCAATGTTCTGGCTTAGCCCTCCCCTACTTCCTCCACACTTCCTCCACTCTCCCTCTCTGCCCCCCTCTTCCTTTTCCAATCCAAGAAGGAGAAGGGGGAGCAGAGGAGGCAAAAAGATGGGCCAAGAATAGCGCCCGTACCAATCTGCCACCTAAGGCGACAGTTCCAGTTGGCCTCATGGATGAGCCAGACCTGTAACCTTGTTGCCAGGCCCACAAGTCCCTGCACATTCTTGCAATGACAAATGTTCTCCTTCAGAAATATATAGGCTGAATAAGAACAAGCTTTGCAGAAATTCCAAAGCACTGACCTACTTATAATTAATACCTTCCATAATAAATCACATCCTGAAGGTCCCCTCCCCTGACCCCCCCCCCATTAAGCAATCTGCTGTTCTCACAATCATAGTAGCTAAACTTCTTCCTTTGTTTTGGAAGTAGCTTAAGCATAGCCAGGGTGATAATGATTTTTGAAAAATCTCATTATGGACTTGGGCAGATTTTGGGGAGTGCCGTGGGGTTGTGTTTTGCTAAATTCCCTGCCGGGCCTCCCCGAGGGCCCCAATGCCCACACTAGGCTAACTAGTTTCCCCTCCAGAACAGTCTCAGAGATACGCAAGAAGGAGGGGGTTCCTTCACCCACTGGGCCTCTTCTCTTCCAGCAGCCTTGCTTGGATTCACTGGCTGGCCAGCCTCCTCCAGACTGCCCTCATCACCGGCTTAGCTCAAAACACCCCTAATTTAGCACCAACAAACCCCACCAACAAACCATAGGCTTGCCTAAGCCACAACTGCCTCCTCCACTTGGTGGCTCCAGGGGCGTGGCAGCCATACAGCAGTTCCCTACAATAACCTAACCTTACCTTACCCACTAACAGTCCTTCAGTCAGTCAGTCAGTCAGTCAGTCAGTCAGTCAGTCAGTCCGTCCGTCCGTCCGTCCGTCCGTCCGTCCGTCCACTGCCACTTGCCTTCCTTCACCTGCCCGGTGCTGCACCTACCTGGTGCTAATTTACTGCAGCTCCTGCCTCCCACTTTATACTGAGGCAGGCCAATCGGTGACTGTTGCTGGGCAGGCTTTAATTCATCAGCATCTGTATCTGTGCTAAACTCCCTTCATAGCCAGAGCCCTCATCAGCCTGCAGCTGTGTTCCTTCTGCAGGCAGAGACCCTGGGGGTTAACCCAGTAATCCCTGGCTGATATGGACAAGAGGCCAAGAGGCCATTCCCTATCTCCTCGGGGTATCTCCTGCCTTTTCCAATACAGGTTGATAAGTTGAGTTTGAAGCAGTGCTGTGTTTTGGATGGGGGCACCTGTCACCCTGAATATCCTACTCCAGTGTTATTCAAACTGTGAGTCGGGACCCACTTGGTGGGTTGCGGCCTGATGCCAGGTGGGTCACATAAAGCTGGGAGGAGCTATCTTGGAAACTGCAGACCTTACTCTTGCTATATTCCTTTTGTGAGTGATATTACTCTTGAGATATTACTCTTGCTATATTCCAATTTGAATTTTCAAGTCAGGGGTTTTTGTTTTTGTTTTTAATTGTTTTTAGTTCAGGGCTTTTGCATCATATTTTGTCCTCATCTTGCTTTCTGTCTAATCTTGCTTTCATGGTTGTACAATTGCTGCACTCCAAGAATGGTAATTTGCATTTCAGGAGTGTTGGTTCATTATGTTGGGAGAACAGCACTCCGTGCTTGATGATGTCACTTCCTGCCACAACATCACTTCCAGGTTAATGACATCACTTCCCGTCGGTCCTGACACTTGTGCCATCCTAAAAAATGGGTCCTGGTCTAAAAAGTTTGAATACCACTAACCACCAGAATCTGCTCTTGAAACAAACATCATGTTCCAAATTTTTAAAGCTGTTTTTCATAACATTGATAACGTGGGCTGCCAGAGGTCATCTAGTCCACCCCCTGCTTGAAGTAGGAACGTCTTCTCCATAACTCCCTAGTACCACTAGAAGCCCCAGTACTCAAGAAGGGCTTGAGGGGTGATCACAGCTGAATATCAGGTGGAATTTCTTAATAAAAGGGCTGTTCAGCAATGGAACCATTTACCTGGGGGAATGACTGGCTCTTCCTCACCAGAACAACTTCAAAGAGTGGCTGGACAGGCATCTTACAGAGACGTTCTGGAGAAGAGTATCCTGCTGTGGGTCCTCTCCAACTCTATTATTATGGTGTTATTTTTCACATGATTATGCCTCCCTTCCTCCCAGGAGCTCAGGGTGGTGTACAAAGTTCATCCCCTGCTTTGGTCCTCACAACAATCCTGTGAGGTAGGTCAGGACTGAGAAAGAGTGATTAGCCCAAGGTTAGTTGGGAAGCTTCATGACTGAACCTTCCAGGTCTAAGTCCAACCCCCGAATCACTATACCAGCTTGGCCCAATTCAATTTCCAAACCCCTCCTTCAGTAGGCTTCTAAACCCCTTTGAATTGGGACTTGTCTTCCTGTTTTGTGTAAAGTGGCACCTCCATATTTCATGTGTTCTCCTTGTGGAGAAACCAGGAAGGGAATCCAATATCTTTTTTCACAGGCAAAGAGCTCTAACACCAAGCTTCCTTCTCCCCCACTCAGGTGGCAAGGAGTGCGTGCTGGGCACAGAACTAAGGTCCACGTTGAGGAAGTCATTGCGGGCAAAGGGATTCTGAATGTGTGCACAGGTTGCTGGGTTAGTGTTCTGCGTTCAGCTAAAATGGAGCTCTTTGGGGAAGTGCTCAGTTCTCCATGAACCCAGAAGTCCCTGAAGATGTGAATTGGAAATCTGGAAGACTAGGAAAATCTGGACACTGTTCTTATGTTCTTACATGCCATTAATCTGTGGGACTCCTTGCCCCACAGGCGTCTGGTCTAGCGGCCTTGAAAAAAAAAGTTTGGTGAGATGGACGGAGGAAATGTCTGCCACAGTAGAAGCCATGATGAGTATGTGCAACCTCCTGGATTTAGAAGTAGGCGATATCCAAATGCCAGGTGCCAGGGAGTGGCAGCAGGACACCTGGATCTTGTTGTTTTGTGTGCTCCCAGAGGCATCTGGTGGGCCACTGTGAGATTCAGAAAGCTGGGCAAGATGGGCCTTTGGCCTGATCCAGTGGGGCTCTTCTTAGGATAGCAAATTCTGTTTTATTTACCTCAGAAATTTACCTCAGAATACCAGATACAAGGGAGTGGCAACAGGAGAAGGCTGTGTGTTATTTTGTGTGTTATTTTGTGTGTTCCCTGGGGCATCTGGTGGGCCTATATCTATATACGTATATATAAAAACGGACGTGGCCCGGTTTGTGGGTATGTTTGTGGGTGTGTTTGTATGTTCTGAATAGGCTCCTCAACGCCTTCACCGATTGGCACGAAACGTGGCACGCACGTACCTTGCGGCCTGGCAACAAACACTGCGGGGGTGAGACCCCCCTACAGCCCCCGGTTTTTCGGGGAGGGGGGCTAGAACGTCCAGACCAAGGGGATTGCATTGGACTACAGGTCTGCTGCCACCCTGTGGTCACACACGATTCTGCAGGTTATGTGGTAGGCTTGCAGTAGCTGAGCTGATATAATACACAGGCAGTGCTCAAAACCAGAAGTGAAATGTCTTCCCAGTCCCTGACTTGCCCAGGAGAAAGAACAGGTTCCACACAGTTCCAGCACCCAGTCGGATCTGAGATGGACATATTTACACAGAGCTCACTGGCCAGCTGCTCCCGTTTCTCATACTTCACTGCTATCCCACCAGATTACCTGCAGACATTGTTCAGTAAGTGTGACAGTTTCAGTTCGCTCTCTGGGTTGATTGTCTACCTGCTTCCTACTTACTTTCACAGTGATAGTGTGCATTTCGGGTTCAGGTTCATCAATACGTTCTTATTTCACTGCGGAGTGGTATTTCTCCACCTGGATCTGACCACTTCATACTGTTTAGGGGGATTGGCATCTTTCCATCTACAGTCCTCCATCACTCTGGGACGCCTGGAACGCTGTGCGCCACACGCGCTACACATATTCCTGACGATCTGGACAGAAACACTGCAGGGGCCAGACCCCCCTAGAGCCCCCGGGGGTGGGGGTACAGGGGGGTCCCCACGTGAAAACGGTCAAAAACGGCCAAACTTAGAGTCAAATCCACAGTTTTCGGGGTCACCGAGATGAGTGGCGACCCTCCCGATGCTGTTGGAGTCCGGGTTCAGCCCCCCCGATGTGGGGGGCAAGAAGGGGTGCGAAACACAGTCTCCGCCATGCCCTGCTGGAACGCCTGGGCCGTTTGGCGCCAAACCCGGCATGCGGGAGCCTAGCAGCCTGGCCACAAATACTGCGGGGGTCAGGCCCCCCTAGCGCCCCCCGGGGTGGGGGTGCGTGGGGGTCCCCGCATGACAATGGTCAAAAATGGCCACAATCGGTGTCAAATCCATAGTTTCTGAGGTCGCCAGGACGCGTGGCGATGCTCCTGACACTGTGCGAGTTCAGGTTCACCCCCCCTCAGCGTGGGGGGCAGGAAGGGGTGCAAAACAACACGTCCGCCATGCCCTGCTGGAACGCCTGGACCAATCGACACAACACTTGGGACGCATACACCTTGCGGCCTGACGACAAACACTGCGGGGGTTGGGGGCCCCTACCGCCCCCGGGAGTGGGGGGACGTGGGGGTCCCCAAGTGCAAATGGTCGAAAACGGCCAAAAGCAGCGTCGAATCCATAGTTTCCGGGGTTGCCGGAGCGAACGTCAATGCTCCTGACACTGTACGGGTTCAGGTTCGCCCCCCCCCCTTGGCATGGGGTACGACAAGGGGTACAAGACACAATATCCGCCATGCCCTGCTGGAACGCCTGGAGCGACATGCACCGAACTTGGCATCCACGTGCCTTCCAGCCTGGCGGCACACACTTTGGGAGTCAGGGCCCCCTAGCACCCCTGGGGGGCCCCCAGGGCCCCCGCATGAAATCGGTCCAAAACGGACAAAATCGTCACTGCTTCTATAGTTTCTGGGGTCGCTGAGGCGAGCTGCGATGCTCCCGAGGCTGGGCGAGTTCAGGTTCGCCCCCCCCCTTGCCGTGGGGGCGGGAAGGGGTGAGAAACACAACATCCGCCATGCCCTGCTGGCACGCCTCGACCGATCGACACGAGACCTGGCACGCCTACACCTTCCGACCTGGAGACAGACACTGTGGGGGTCAGACCCCCTTAGTGCCCCCAGGGGGGAGCGGGGGTCTCTGCGTGAAAATGGTCAACAACAGCCGAAATCGGCGTCGAGTCCATAGTTTCCGGGGTCACCGAGACGAGCGCCGACGCTCCCGACACAGTGGGAGTCCGGGTTCAGACCCCCCTCGGCGGGGGGGGGCAAGAAGGGGTGCAAAACAAAATGTCCGCAATGCCGTGCTGGAACGCCTGGACCGATACGCACCAAACCTGATGACACATACTGCAGGGGTCAGGCCCCTCCACCGCCCCCAGAGAGGGTGCAGGGGGCATGAAGTGAAGATGGCCAAAACCGGGCGACACTAGCATCGACTCCATAGTTTCCAGGGTCGCCTCAGTGACCGGTGACACTCCCGACGCACTTGGCGTCCACGTTCGGCCCCCGTTGGCGTGGGGGGGCGGGTGCTAACCTCATAAACTCTGGAAGATCATTTTCTTACCCGGGCAACGCCGGGTAACAAAAAGCTAGTATGAGATATAGGAAGCTGGATTAGATGGACTTTTGGTCTGATCTTTCGGGGCTCTTCTTATGACTCATGTGGCCCAGACAATGCACACTCTTAAGAAAGATGCTTGCAATTCCAACATGCCTTCAGGTGACTCCTGCAAGCCAGGTGCCTTCTTCCAATAAGGGCCAGCACCCTTCCAAAATTTAGCTAGCCTGACGAAACGCAAGGCAGATTTGGAGAAAAGCAGGCATTATCGTGTGTGTGTGTGTGTGTCCCAGTGCTCTCCCCCATTTCCGCCCAAGCACTGCTCAGTTGCTCCATCTTTGGGCAGCTGTCCCTGCAGCGTGAAGAAATTGGCTTTGCCGCCGCCAACCTCAGTGGTCTCTTTCAAATTCAGCCTGTGTCTCTGCGAAGGGGACATGCCGCGATAAGACGCTAAAAGCTGCTTTGACAAGCCAAGCACATTAATAAGTCTGACATCTCTCTCTCTCTCTCTCTTTCTCTCTCTCTCTCTCTCTCTCTCTCTCTCTCTCTCTCTCTCTCTGCACAACTGGAAAAACATAGAATTGTTGTTTATTGCAGATGCATTTAAGGGACTCACACAGGAGATGTGGCAGAGAGGACAAACCCCACCTCTTTGATATAGAAGATGCCAAGAACTGCAGCCTGGAGAAAGCATACTGCCAAAGATGTTTGTGCTTTTTCATTTAAGAGAAGAATTTATTGGCCTACTTTTTTGGGGGGGGGTCATTTTCTGGCTTCCCCAAACAGGTCAAGGCGTTGAGCCTGATGAGCTATGAAACACCCAGTCTGCATGACTATAAAGAAGCTGTGCATGAATTCAGAGCGCATTCCTAACCTGGAGTTAGGCTGGCGTCAGGACAGCAATGTTTGGCCGGCACAAGGGCCACCGTAAAGTGCGTTTGGTCCACTTTCGGAGTCATGGCGCACAGCTGTGTGCTGGCCTCTCTCACTCCAAGAGTGGTCCAAATATATGTTTGGTGTCCCTTGTGCCGGCCAAACTTTGCTGGCCTAACTGTGCCGGCCTAACTCCAGGTTAGGATTGCACCTTTAGTGAGGCCACAATCCTAACCACCTTTCCAGCACTGACCTAGCTGTGCCAATGGGGTATGTGCTGCATCCTGTAGCAGAGTAGTAGTCACGGAGGCCTCCTCAAGGTAAAGCAATGTTTGTTCCCTCACCTTGGAGCAGCAGTGCCCTTACCCGAGTGCTGGAAAGTTGCTTAGGAGTACACCCTCAATGAATGTAAAATTGGAGTTAAGAACATAAGAAGAGCCCTGCTGGATCAGGCCAAAGGCCCATCTAGTCCAGCTTCCTGTATCTCACCAGGTGCCCAAGGGAGGCACGAGACAACAAGATGCTTGGATCCTGTTGCCACTCCCTTGCACCCGGCACTCTGAAGTAGCCTACTACTAATGTAAGGGGGTTGCACAATCCATCATTGCCGATAGCCCATGATGGACTTTTCTTCCAGAAATCCATCCAATCCCCTCTTAAAGACATCTAGACCATCACCACCTCCTGTGGCACAGAGTTCCACAGAGTTCCACAGAGTTGCAAATAAAAAAGGTGTTGGGAATTTAGTCCATACAAATAAACTTGGAAGGTTTTCCTAGCATTTTGGGGGTGGGCGGGCACTCATTCCTTTGAGGGGGAAATCCCTGGATTCCACACCACTAGCATAGCTACAGGGAGTGTTGCAGTAAGTATTGCAGGAGCAGTCATGCACCATGTAAGTGGCTTCTTCCACTCACCATCAGAGCCATTCCGAGCAGTGACAACAATTGCGCCTTCTAGCAGTGGCGGATCTAGGGGGTGGCAGGGGGGGCAAGAGCCCTGGGCGCCGTCTTGGGGCCGTCTAGGGGGGCGCCAGTGGCCCCCGCAACATTGTGTGGGTAGACCTGGGCTCCGGAGCCCAGGTCTACCCATTGTGACCAGCTGCGGGTAGACCTGGGCTGCGGGTAGACCTTGAAGGGAGCCCAGGTCTACCCGCGGTGGTTTCTAATGGGTAGACCAGGGCTCCCTCGAGGGGAGCCCAGGTCTACCCATGGCTGGTCCCAATGGGTAAACCTGGGCTCCCTCGAGGGGAGCCCAGGTCTACCCATGGCTGGTCCCAATGGGTAAACCTGGGCTACCTCGAGGGGAGCCCAGGTCTACCCGTGGCTGCTTCTAGTGGGTAGACCTGGGCTCCCATGGGGGCGCACATCTATTGGGTGCCCTGGGTGCCATTTTGACTAGGTCCGCCCCTGCCTTCCAGGCACATCTCTTTGTGGCCTTCTCTCCATACCTCTGTGCCCTGTCAGGCCTGCCAGAAGCTTGCTGTGGCTGCATTGTCACACAGTCGGAAGGTTATCGGTAGGGGGTGGCATGCTCTATGACCCAAGCACTTTGCTGCCGCACCAGGTACCGACCATGTCAGCTGGCTGAGCTTGCCACAGCAGAGCCAACAGTGGCTGCATTGTCAGTTCAGAGAGGTCACTGTGGCCAGGCTGCCCTGTAACGGGCTTAGTTGGGCCGCAGTAGAGTCCACTGGCCACCAGGGGCCCCACAGGATCGCCTATGAGAGCCAGAAGACCATGGACAGCACTGGAAAAATGTTGCATGCTTTCTCCCAACGGTTCACACTTGAAGCACCTCTGTTTCAAGTATTTGGAAACACCATGAAGTTTTTTTCTGAAGGCATTTCTCTCCCCTGAGAAAGAGGTTGCCACGATGCTCTCAAGTAAGAGCATTCAATTTTCCAAGCCACTCTGCCCCAAAGCTTGTGTTCACATTTATGGACGTGATGCTCTGGGATGGGGGACAGGGTCTCTTATTCCTCTCTAGGGGTGCTGTTAAGGCAGCGATGGCAGAAAATTCCTGGGGAACTCTTGTTGCCCAGTCCCAAGCAGAAGTCAAGGCCAATTCTCACCTCCGCTGGAATGTGGCTTTCATCCACTCAGAATTACAGCCTCTGAGCGGAAGAGCGCAGGTTCCACGTTTAATTACTTTCTGACCTCCCGCAGGTAATTGCATAACAATTGCTGCGAATTGCGGCAAGAACTCGATGGATCCTGCCAGCCATTTTTCTTGGCTGAACAGTAATTTGAATTTTTAAGCTAATCATTAGCACTCGGTCTGCGCTCCCCCACGTGTCGAAAGGAGCTGATGGCCCGATTGTCGGGGCACAGCTTGTGTTTGTTTTCCAACAGCACCGTCAACCTCATTTGAAGTGCCACTAAGAAGTGCTTCAAGTTGCCATTCACAGGGGCTGCAAGCAGGTGTTTGCAAAACAGGAGGGAAGGGTGCGAGCCCTGAGGATACAAACCTGGATGAAAGTCCTCTTTTTGTTTGTTTGATGTGAATCTTGCCCAGTCCTGTGGATGCAGGGAGATTTTTGTTGTTTTTTCCAGCTCTCAATATCACCTGCAGAGCATGTGCAGGGAGTTTTTTTTTCCTTTGAACAAAAGAGAGAAAAAATTAATGGCCTAAGTAGGTGCTTAGGGATGTGCCTGGTCTTGGAGGTGTAGGCTGAGCAGTGGGGGGCATCTTTGCTTGCTAAAATTTTAACCTTGGGCATCTCTGGGGTTTACTGGGAAAGCATGATGTCAACTGAGACAGATGCATCAGGCAGCCAATCAGCAGATGTTCCCACTTCCATCCCCTTTTCTTTCTCTTCCTAGTGGCCTATCTAGGAAAAATGGTCCCCATGTCATGCACTGAAATTGCGCCCCTGCCAAACAGAGAACATGGAGTGAGAAACCAGCCCCACCCATCCCACTAAGTGAATGCATTCAGCAGGCTACACAGGATCTATACATCAGCACCCTGGACAATACTGAAAAAAAATTACTCCCTTTCCTACCAACGTTGCACATTTGCCTCTGTTTCTGGTGTAAGGAAATACTTTTAATTTGTTTCTGAGATCATTTTTGGAGGGCCCTTGAAACTGGTGTGAAAACGCAGCCTTGGCTGTGGTGCAGAAACACACTGCCGGTAAAATATGGGCAAATGGTGCCCAGGGCTGTTACACCCACTTGCCGCACCCTCAATATGCCACTTCCTCCTGCTGCTTTGTTCTAGCACACCTCTCCTCTCCCTTCCTCTCCACCCCCTCTTCCTTCTCCCATCCAGGGAGTGGGGTGGGGAGCAGAGGCGGTCACAGCTCCCGGCAAGAGGAGGGTGCCATCTGGGAGGCCATGTCATTCGTTTCGTATACCTTTATTGGCATTAGTAATACAGGTTTAAAAGCAAAATAAGACATAAAACAGTATCGACTAAATTCAAATCACCCCTTGGCCTGATTCAAGTACTAGACTCGGCATAGGTTTCTTTTTGATCACTGCCATAAGGAAGTCCGCAACTAGATCAGTAATAATTTCAGCGCGATCTTCAAGGAGGTAACCCAAATAGGCATTGGGGGGACCAAGGAAGATTGATAAAACTGGAGCGAAGAAGATTTCATGAAGCTTCCTATGAGCGGGGAAATAGCACAAGATATGAAGAACTGTGTCGGGTTCCTGGAGGCAGAATTTACAAGTTCTACTTTCAAGGGGGATTTTTGAAACCTTCCTGAAAGGACAGCAGAAGGGAAGATGTTGAATCTGGCGAGCATAAAAGCTCATCTCTTCAAAGGGTTTGTTAGTTTCCGAAAATAACTTGAGTCGCGATCCAGAGAAGGAGATAGGCCAAAATGGCACGGGGAGCAAGTAGGATTGATGTTCCTACACAGGAAAGACAGAGTTCAGATCTGCTGAATGTAATTCCGCTTCCCATAATCTAAACTTTATAATGGAGTGGGCTTGGTTGAGGCCTAAGTCAGTAAGGGATTCCAGGGTAAGATCTAAGTTGTGGAGCTTATCTTCAAAGAGTTTGAACCAAAGAAACGGAGATGAGCACTGCCCCCTACAGTCGGTCACGACTAGACCATTCGGTCGTGGGGAAACCTTTACCTTTTTATGTTTCGTATGGAGGTATGTTCTATTATATCTACCCATCTGAGGTAGTTTGAAGTGATAAACCCATACTGCTGTGTCATTTCAGCTCAAATTACATTGAAAGGAGCATCATTTACTCTGAATTCCCGCTTTGTCAAATGTCAGTTTGGCATGCATGTGTAACTAGAGCATCCAGGGATTTGCTAAGCCCTGGTTATCAGGGATGTTGTGTTTGTGGACAGGCATCCAACCCCGAGAGGGGGTTGGATGCCATCCTTCAAGTCCCTTCCAACTCTCGGATTCTACAAAGGCTGCAGAAACAACTCCAACAGGTTGGCCTCACGCGCATCGAGACCATGGCTGTCCAATATGGGCGACGTCATTGATTGCGCTATAAATCATTCAGCTCCTATGATTTATTAAATCTTCCGTTGGAGTTAATTTAAAATCTTTCCTAAATAAGCCTGACCTGACAACACTTTTTTCCATTGACGAGATTGACAGCAGGGGGAGAGCACCAGCTGGCCTGTCACTCATCCCGTTCCAAAAACGTGAGCCATACTGGCCAGCCGGCCAAGAGGGCAAAGCAGAGGAACGTCCCTCACAACACCAGATGTGAATTGTGCCAGCCAGCTCAGGGTTTGCTCACGGCCTTCAAGAATGGGCGAAAAATCAACTTGCCAAAAAGCTGTCGTCGTCACACCTTTGTTTACTGTGTCCTTTCAGGGTGCAACCCTCCCGGCTGCCACATCAGCTTTGTGAATTGTCAATTATTCTGCATTTTCAACATTGCCCAAAACACAGGAAAGACAGAGTTCAGATCTGCTGAAAATTATTCTCTGATCTGGCAGCCTTTCTCATAAATCCCAAGAGTATCAGCATTTCTCAGGACGTAGTCCTAACCTGGAGTTAGGCTGGCACAGTTAGGCCAGCAAAGTTTGACCGGCACAAGGGACACCATAAAGTATGTTTGGACCACTCGCAGAGTCAGAGAGGCCAGCACGCAGACGTGCACCATCCTCCCTGACTCAAGAGAGTGATCAAAACGTGCTTTATGGTGGCCTTTGTGCCAACCACACTTAGCTGGCCTAACTGTGCCAGCCTAACTCCAGGTTAGGATTGTGGCCTCAAACTGTGGGTTGGAACCCACTTGGTGGGTCATGACCTGATGTCTAGTGGGTCCCACAGAGCCTCCAATGAAAACACAAGTGAAAAATCAAACAACTCATTGCCTCAAGCCCTGAAGCTAAAAATCCTATAGCTGCAACTACAAAGAGCTCATTTCCTGCAGTTTGAAAGATAGCTGCTAATTGCCCTGCATACAGCTGAGCTCCCGCAGTTTGCAAGCTTGTGTTTAGGGAGATAAATGTTTGGGCATGTTTTCTGGTGTGTGTGTGTGTGTGTGTGTGTGTGTGTGTGATTCCATTGTATTCACTGTGACTTACACCTTAGAAAGTGTGTATAGGGTTGCAGTCTAAGCCCCCAAGTCTTGATGCTATTCATTAGTACAGAGAAATGGATTTAGCTTTAGCAAATAAATAAATATTACTCGTGAAGTGTGAGTGAGAGCACCTGAGCACAATCGGGCTCTCCGTGGTCAGCGCCCAGTTTTTGGTTAAAGGCGCTGACCTGTCAAAATCGTTTTCCAGGACTCATTTCCCCGGTGTGCAGCCAGGAAAGTGCGTAGTGGTTTTGGCTTGGCTGGGGAAACCAGGAGGGTGCGTATTGGTTACACGTGGCTGAGCTTGTGTGTGCGCAGCCAGGGAAGTGCATGGTGGTTATGATCATGGCTGGGCTGTGTGCTTGCAGCCAGGAAAATGCATGGTGGTTACACATGGCTGCAGCAGCTGTGGGCTATCAAAAGGAGACAAGGGCCACAGGCTCTCAGAGTCAGGGAGGATGGCTCATGTCTGTGTGCTGGCCTCTCTGACTCCGAGAGTGGTCCAAACATACTTGACGGTGCCCCTTGTGCTGGCCAGACTTTGCTTTATTTACCTCATGCTCACCTCAGAATTTTACCTCAGAATACAAGGGAGTGGACCACTCTCGGAGTCGGGGAGGATGGTGCATGTCTGTGTGCTGACCACTCCGAGAGTGGTCCAAACATACTTGACAGTGTCTCTTGGGCCAGCCAAAACCTGGCTGGCCTAACTATGCAGGCAAGCCTTGAAAGTCCATGCCCTCTAGAAGTCCAGGCAAGAAGTCTAGGCAAGTCCATGCCCTCTAGAAAGCTGGTGCTGAAACATTGCAAGCCAACCTGAGTATTGAAGGTGGGCAGAGAGACCTTTGTGGGTTTTTTGCAGTGAAAAAGTACTTTGCTTTCTTGCAATGCAAACCATCTTATTTTCAGGCTGCTGGCATTTGGCATTCTGGTGCATGCTCAACACAAAGACAGAGGGGGATTGAACGCTATGCCTGCATATTTGATTGAAACCACTTAAAACTGGAAGAAAAGCATAGACATAGAAAACAGAAAGGACGTATGGAAATACGGGCCTGTTGCTTTGCCTCTGTTGCATGACTAGCCCGTTCCCCGAGTGGCCGAGGTTTCGCAGCATCGGTGGGATTAATGGATGCCAAATGGGCGTCTCCTGTGCTTCTGCCTGAAAACGTCTCCCATTTGCATTACTGTACATTGATTTTCTATTTCCCCCCCTTCTGATGCATTTGCAGAATCGGAGGTATTGACTGCAAACAAGAGGGATAAAGAGCGATGTGGCACAGAAGTGATACATCTCCTTCTCCCTACTTCTAGTAACGAACACGCTTCTGAATTCAGGCAGGCTGATGCTCCAATGTGTGTTGGCATGGAAATTAACTTGCCCAGCTTGTCATGTCTCCTTTTGGCTGGGTATCACGATACCCAGGAGACTGGCCCTTCCAGACTGCCCCCAGGGATCGTGGGATGATGTCCCCTCCTGGCCACCAGCAACCTCCAGTGGCCCAGGAGGAATTGCATTAGCCCAACCAGTAGTGTAGCCCAGCATCTAGACTGGATTCAGCTAACCCCCGCTCCCAGCACACGAGGCACACCATGGAGTAAAATGTAATTATTTATTCAAAACTACAAGTTACAGCACAGAGGCTTAATAAGGCCTCTCAAAGCAGGCCAAAGCATGGTATAACTACATGATGCTTAATGCAAAATAAGAAAACACCTATCTCCTAGTCTCATTACATTCTAGCTATCACTCATCCAGCACAAGACAGAAACAGGTGTGATGAGGGCAAAATGGTCTCTCTTCTCCTCAAGCCTCAGATGTCTCAGTCTGCATTCTTACTTTTTCCCCCTTTGCCTTCTCCCAGCCCCTCTTGTTGAACAGAACCAAAACAGCTCCTGGTACTGTGCAGCTATCCTTGGGAAGTTTCGTTTCCCTGCTAGAGGCCCCTCTATCTTGCCTCGGCCATGAGCAAGACACAACAGCCTCCAGAGGAAAACTTTCTCACCATCAGGAACCCAGAGGGGGATGGGGAAAGACAGATACGGCCTCAAAATGGTACCAAGCCAGGCCTGCTTCCCTGCCATTCATGATAGTGTATACCGAGGGTGCAATCCTAACCTGGAGTGAGGCCGGCAGAGTTAGGCCGGCAAAGTTTGGCTGGACCAAAAACACTGTAAAGTGTGTTTGGACCACTTTGGGCACACATCTGTGTGCTGGCCTCTCTGACTCCAAGAGTGGTCCAAACATACTTTATGGTGGCCTTTGTGCCAGCCAAACTTTGCTGGTCTGACTGTGCCGCCCTAACTGCAGGTTAGAATTGTTCTCTAATTCAAGCTCTGTTGCCCCAGCAGTGTTGTTTTGCTCATAATTAAAGCTGAGAGTATTGCCGCGACATGCTGTCATTCGAGTGGGTGTCAAACATAAGACTTTCAGGCTGGATATGGCCCTAAAAGCTCTTAATCCAACTTCCATGATGTTTGGGCTCTTCAAGTACCTCCATCAGCTGTTCTCAGCTGCTGAGCTGCAAAGTGGCACATGAGCAAAAATGGTACTGCTGAAAGGGCAGCACTGGAGAGCCCAATTATCATGTTGGGTGCCCTTTCAGCAGCATCACTTCACACACCACCTCTCAGCTGCTGAACTACTGAGTGGCACTGTGAAGCACTGTGAAGCAGCACTGCTGAAAGGATAGCCCCAGTGATAATTGGGCCATTCTTTGAAAATACGGTCAAGATTTGCATATTTTGCCTTCTCTCATTTGCAGCTAATGAGTTTCTTCATGAGAACAAAGTGCTTGTTTCTGATCATCAATGATGTCAGTTTCTGCTTGATGATGTCACATCTGGCCCTCAGCAGGCACCGTTAATGCTATTTGGGCCACTGTATGAAATGAGTTGGACATCCCAGCTCAAATCTGTGCCTTCCTTGGAGTTGTTTCCCCATCTGCCACTGCCACCAATTCCACAGCTTGGAGCTACTACACATCCCTCCCGCTCAGTGTTTGTCTCTGAGTTGGTGACTAGGCAGCACAACTGGGATGCACAAGCTATGGGGCATCCTGTGCAAATGGAAAGAAAGAAAGCACTGAACAACTGCCCAAGAGCATGTCCAAGCAGCATTGCTGTGATGCATGTTCTTGGAAAAAATAAGAGCCACTTAAAGGTAAAGGTTTCCCCATGACCAAATGGTTTAGTTGTGACCGACTGTAGGGGGCAGTGCTCGGTTTCTAAGCCGAAGAGCCGGCATTTGCCCAAGGACACATTTCCGTGATCACGTGGCCGGCATGTCTATACGCCGTAGCGCATGGAACGCTGTTACCTTCCCACCAAAGTGGTCCCTATTTATCTACTTGAATGTTACATGCTTTTGAATTGCTAGGTTGGCAGGAGCTGGGACAAGCAACGGGAGCTCACTCCATCGCGCGGTCTTGAACTGCCAACCTTCTGACCAGCAAGTTCAGCAACAGAGGTTTAACCTGCAGTGCCACCATGTCCCCCAAGAGCCTCTTAGGAAACCCCATAAAGCTCCTCTTCCTGATTTAGCCTCTGATATCATCAAAAAGCCAAGTATCATTTTGCAATGTGACATCAACATCAAGTCAAATCAAAGTGAAGGCACAGCCCTAATGACATGAACCGTGTGTGTGTGAGCACACGCGCACGCGCATTTTGTTTCACATGGTTGTCATGGACCACATTCAAGACACATAACATTCCAGGCACAGATTCCTGTTCATCCCCTCCCCCACTTACATTGTATTTTGGACTCTGTTTCCTCCCTTAATGATTCCCAATAGTTCTAAGGGCGCAATCCTAAGCTGTGCTGTATCTATTGCCGCTTGCGCCAGCTTCCCCAATGGGGGGCTCGGATCTGAGCTTGCTGAATAGTGACACATGCCACATTTATTTATTTGAAGAATTTATACCCTGCCTTTCCCATGCCAAAGCAAAGGCCCAAGGCGGCTTACATGAGCAGGCTAGTCCAAACCACCATATTTTAAATGGTTTTTTGTTGTTGTTACAAATCTACAGTATTCTTGTGATCTGGCAATCCTCAGTCCCAGATGTAGCCTTCCCAGTGTGGTTCTCTCCTTTGGCTTGCCGGCCATCAAGCCTCAGCAGACAATCGCAAGTCAAGGCTGGACAGGTCCTCAAGGTCGCATTCAGTAGTGTCATTCATTAACTAGGAGACAGAACGCGAGGCGGGACTTACCGCCTGATTGGCTGCTCGGTTCTGACGCGTCGCTGCCTTGCCGAGCGCCGCGCGGGCACCCCTGGCCTCGGAGGGGGTGCCCGCTTGCCTGGGTGGTGCGCTGGGTGCTCAGGAGAGCCGTGGAGGGGCATGCCACCCGGAAGGAGTCCCCGCGGCGGAACGGCAGGCGGCGACGTGTCACGGGCTCCCTGTCAATCAAGGGGTAAGTCCCGCCTCGCGTTCCGTCTCCTGGTTAATGAATGACACTACTGGTCGCATTCCGTTCTTTTGCTGGCTGGCCTCCTCACACATCAGCTCCACAGCGACCTTGTTCTGCCACCACAGGTACTGCAACTTGTCACAGCCTGGCACCTGTCTCCCATCCAAAAACAATCCACAGATTCTCCTGCTTAGCTTCGGGTAGTGCCAGCAGCTCAACCATCAGTCCACACCCCCTGCCATGCTTCCAAATCCTGATGTCTATGAGCTTGGTTCATGTTCAAAGACAGCCTATCTCTGCACACTAGTTGTGGGGGAGCAATGGTGAGCGATAAGTATGCCTCTGCAGCCTGGTTGGCCTCCTGTTGGCCTCCTGGTTGGATGGTGACCTTGCACCTGATCCAGTTGGGTCTCTCTTAGATACTGGCAACTTTGGAGAACAGACTCTGCCAACCCCGAAGGAGAACCACCAGCCTGTGTCCTCGAAGGTTTCCCCCTTCAGCTGACATGCTACCATTTGCTTCCAGCACAAAAGCTCCTCAGAAGAAATGACTTTCTTCAGATTGACGCTATCACTCCTCCGCTATCTTGCGCCGGTTGGAAGGGAAATTTCATTCACATGGAAGCCTTGTCATTAGGGTCACCTTATTATATGCCTGGAAGAAAAAAAAGTCATTCTATTTTGAAGGAGGAAGAAAGAAAAGAAAGGCAGAAGGGGTGGCTGGGAAATGTGCAGATACAGTAAATTAGTGCGTGGATTAAATCTCAATTCAGCTGAAAATAGGGTTGTTTGAAAACTCCTCTTTTTGATTTTCGCTCGTTCTTTTTTCTTTCTTTTTTTACAGCAGAGATTGCATGTGTCTGTCTTTTATGTTGCCCAGCCCTTTGTCATTTCTCCTTTGGGTTTCCGGTCGCCCTGTGATGTGCGGTTTAAAGAAATCTTGGGACCAGACATTCTAATTGGGGTATATTCAAGGCGGGTGGTGAAAAAGGGTGGTGTAAAGGCTACAGCGTTTGGGGCTCTTCAGCTAGAAAAAAAGGCGCCTGAGAGGGTACTTGATTGAGACATACAAAATTATGCACGGGATGGATAAAGTGGATAGAGGGAGGCTCTTTTCCCTCTCTCACAATACCAGAACCAGGGGACATCCACTGGAATTGAGTGTCAGGAGAGTGAGAACAGATAAAAGGAAATACTTTTTTACCCAGCGGGTAATTAATCTGTGGAACTCCTTGCCACAGGAGGTGGTGATGGCATCTGGTTTAAATGCCTTTAAAGGAGGAAAAGTCCATTGCAGGCTACAGGCCACCTCCTTACTTTAGAGGTAATAATAATAATAATAATAATAATAATAATAATAATAATAATAATA
>JAJKFI010000144.1:2124666-2134914 GCA_029204185.1 Lerista edwardsae
TAATAATAATAATAATAATAATAATAATAATAATAATAATAATAATAATAATAATACATTTATTTATATACCGCCTTTCTTAAGATCACTAGATTTCTCTAATGATTGAACTCAAGGCGGTTTACATAGGCAGACTTTCTCACAAACCCAAAGGTTTTTACAATTTACAGAATGTTCTATCTTCCAAGAACAACACTCCTACAGATCTTTCTTTCTGGATTTAGCCTTCTTTCTTTAGCCACCCGTCTGTCGTCTGCTGGCTGATGAGGCTTCCCTGCTGCCACCAGAGATGCAGCTGATTTCAGCACACTCCTCCTCCCACGAGGCAGCTGAAACTCAGCTTGTAATCATATCAGCCGCAGTTTCCAAGGTCTGCTGCTCGCAGAGACTTCCGGCAGTCCCGAGCTCACGACCTTGAGATCTTCAGGTGTTATCTTCGGGCAAACGGAGGCATTAACCCTCTCGGCTAAATCTTCTGCCAAGGTAGGCTACCTTGGAGCGCCAGATGCAGGGGAGTGGCATTGAGATGCACATATAGTAGTCTTGTGTGTTCCCTGAGGAATCTGGTGGGCCACTGCGAGATGCAGGAAGCTGGACCTTTGGCCTGATCCAGTGGGGCCCTTCTTATGTTCTTAAGGGGGAATGAAAAGTCTAGACAGGGAAAAGTGATGGACTTGGTCAATGCATGTTTTCTAGATACACCATATGGCTGATCTTTGAAGTTAGAGCCCACATGTGGCCATTTTGTCAGCTTTGAATGTGACCCAGAAGAAGCTGTGGGAACAGCACATTGGTGGTGCAGAAGGAAAACGTGTGAAGTGTGAAGTGACAGTGAAAAAGGCCAATTCCATTCCCAGGATCATTACAAAAGGGATAGAGAATAAAATGGCCAATATTGTATGGCCGTTGTGCAAATTGATGGTGAGGCCACATCTGGAGTATTGTGTACAATTCTAGTTGCCGCATCGCAAGAAGGGCATAGTGGATCTGGAAAAGGTGCAGAGGAGTGACCAAAAGGATTACTGGGTTGGGCACCTCCCTGATGTTACAAGTGCCTACAGCACTTGGGGCTCTTCACTCTACAAAAATGGTGCCTGGGGCAAGGCATGATTGAGATGTACACAATTATGGAGGGGATGGATAGAGTGGCTAGAGGGTTGTTCCTTTCCCTCTCACACATCACCAGAACCAGGAGAACTTAAATGCTTTACCCAGTGTGTAATTAGTCTGTGGAACTCCTTGCCATTGGATGTGGTGATGGAGTTTGTTTTGGATGCCTTTAAAAAGGGGATTGGACAGATTTCTAAATGAAAAGTCCACCACAGGTACTATACAGTAAGATGCGATGTATCAGTAAGATGTACAGTAAGATGTATCCAGGGTTCTCCTGGATACACAGCTACACCTGGAGTCCCAGGTGGCGGCGGTGGCCAGGGGAGCCTTTGCTCAGCTTCGGCTGATTCGCCAGCTGCGGCCGTACCTGAGCTGTGCGGACCTGGCCACAGTGACCCACGCCCTAGCGACATCTAGATTAGATTATTGCAATGCGCTCTACGTGGGGCTGCCTTTGAAGACGGTCTGGAAATTACAGCTAGTACAGAACGCGGCGGCTCGGGTGGTTGCTGGGGCACGTCGGTTTGACTCTGTCGAGCCGTTGCTTCGGCGACTACACTGGCTGCCGGTTCTGTTCCGGGCCCAATTCAAGGTGCTAGTGTTGACTTTTAAAGCCCTTTGCGGCTCGGGCCCAGGGTATTTGAGGGACCGCCTCCTTCCATACAATCCAACCCGTACTCTTAGATCATCTGGAGGGGCCCTTTTGACTGTGCCGCCACCAGGAGAAGTGAGAGGGGTGGCGGCCAGGAAGAGGGCCTTCTCGGTGGTGGCCCCCCAACTTTGGAATACCCTCCCCTTAGAATTGAGAACTGCTCCCTCTCTGTTAACATTTCGGCGGGGGCTGAAGACCTTTTTATTTAAAAAAGCTTTTAATTGTTGACAGGTTGACTGGCTGGGGTGTTATACTTTTATGATCCACTGGGTTTGGTTTTTTAAATTTTATTGTTGTGTTTTTAATTTTGCTTGAATATGTTGTTTTAATGTTCTTTTATAGTGTTTTTTAATGTTAAATTTTATAGTTTTATGTAATGCCGCCTTGAGTGCCTTTGGGCATAAAGGCGGGGTAAAAAATTTTTAAATAAATAAATGATGGGTACATGCAACCTCCTGGTTTTAGGAGTAGGCTACCTCCAGATGCCATGTGCAAGGAAATGGCAACAGGAAGCAGGTACCTTGTTGTCTTGTATGCTCCCTGAGGCATCTGGTGGGCCAGTGTGAGATACAAAAAGTTGAACTAGATGGGCCTCCTTTGGCCTGTTCCAGCGGGGCTCTTCTGATGTTCTTATGAGATGTGACACCAAAAAGTGCATTCAGATACCCCATGGTATCGTATACCAATCTCAGGCAGAAAGATGAAAGCACAGATTGGTCTATTGTCCGATTGATCTATTTTCCACACCAGCCAACTGGTGCAGAGCATGTTGCATCATTTTCTTCCTAATTATTAATCATCCTCCTTCCAAGACTTTCAAGATCTATATTTAATGAGTGTTTTGGGGTAATAAAAGAGACCAAATGAAATCACTATAACTGTGTAAACATACAATTAGATAGATATTTAAAGTGAGGAAGGTTGCAATCTGTAAGATAGTCTCTCTAGACTCTGACCGGGTGGCAAGTGGGTTTCAACACTGGTGGCATAACTAAAGGGGTGGGGAACACTGCCCTGGTACAATGCCTTGCGGGGGTACCAACCGACACTCCCAATGGAGGCCTTAGAAAGGAACTTTCAGGTTTTGTTCTGAGGTCCCCGGTGTGGGAACATAAGAAGAGCCCCACTGGATCAGGCCAAAGCCCCACATAGTCCAGCTTCCTGTACCTCACAGTGGCCCACCAGGTGCCTCAGGGAACACACAAGACAACCAGATACGTGTATTTCGCTGCCACTCCCTTGCATCTGGCATTCCGAGGTAAATTTCTGAGGTAAAATCCTGAGGTAAATAAAAGAGAATGTGCTATCCTGTCTTGTGAGGAGGGAGCTATATTAACTTGCAACTCAGTCTGGGCCTTAAGAACAAGAAGAGCCCTGCTGGATCCAGGCCAAGGACCCATCTAGTCCAGTTTCCTGAATTTTCCCGCCAGGTGCCTCAGGGGTGCTCCTGACAACAAGATACGTGCATTTTGTCGCCACTTTCTGGCACATGACATTCAGAGGTAGCCAGAATGCTGAAAAAAAATTGCCGTTCTTTCTGACCCTTGCTTCTAGATGCCTGTCCTGACCAAAACCCAATTCATGGAATAGTCTTCTTCACCTATTAATGGCATGTGATGTGTGGTAGTCTCTCGGGCTCTGTCTAGGTAGCAAGCTGATCAGGGCAGCCCGATCTTAACCAGCACCGACTCAGCAGGTCCAGGCAGTACCCTTCGCAGGCTAGGAGCAGGACTAATGTCCCAGCCTGTGCAACGAGGCTACTCTGATCTGCGCCAGCAAAATCTCTGGTGCACGTCCAAGCAGCCCCATATTGGGCTTTCAGGCCTGGGAAGGAGAATAGGATTTGATGCATGCCAGTGGCACCAGTCCTGGTCCAGATGGGGGTCTGGACGTAACCCACAAATCTCCACCTTCGCGCCACCACTGCGCCATTCGGCGGATGCTGATTTGCTCAATCAAGTGTGCAGCCTGGATCCTGCCCCAGCAAGATGGCCCAGGGCTTCCCACAGTTGCAGCTTACTCTCCTGGTGCTGTGAAGGTGCTTTGCAGCACATCTGCCGTACCCTAGGCCAGGCCAGTGGCCACTGTGGAGAGATCAGGATTGTGCACTGTTAACAGATGTAGATGGTTGTTCGGGAAGGTGGCAACATGGGGAGCTCAAAGGCGACCCAATGAGTCTTCTGACCAGCGCACTGCCATGTTCCTCTGTCAGGAGATGTGGAATTATCCTTCCCTTTCGCCCCTCTCCCCAGTCCCTTGTTCTTCTTGCTTGCTTGTTTTGGCAGCTGCATCCATTCCGGAGCCAAGAGCATCTTGCTGATCTTGGTCCAAAACAAGGCATTAAGGCCTGAGGTCCGTCGAGCCGTCTCGGCCACAGAAGGCCTGGTGGGTTCGTTGGTTGGGAGTCGGTGGCCGGTCTGGCTCGCGGCTCCGGGACAGAGTGAATAATTAAACCCCATCAATAATTCAGAGCCCAATAATTATCGTATAATGGAATTGAGACGCAGACCCAGAGTGGTGTCTCGATTGCTCCCCCGTTCTCCCAGTGCTCACCCGGCCTTCCCTTTTGCTGAGCGCCACCCCAAGGTCTTTGACCTTTGCGATGTCGATTCAGACTTTCAACTCCAATACCAGATTCTGCTTTTCTGATGACCTAAGAGTCAGGCCGGACAAGACAAAGTGAAGAACTGTGATTCTAAATGATGTACAGTGGGCTCTCCGTATCCACAGTAGATTGGTTCCATGACCTCCTCTGGACACGACATATGCAGATGCTTAATTTGGGGGGGGGACAGGGGTTGCAGTGCTTTAGAACCTTATCTAAAGGTCTATTCGGCAGGAGGTGTGAACTGATGGTTTTGCTGCTGGTACTGCCTGAAGCTAAGCAGGAGAATCTGTGCTCTATTTTTGGATGGGAGACAGGCTGGGACAAGCTGAAGTACCTGTTGTGGCAGAGCAGAGTCACTATGGCGCTGATTAGCCAGTGCAAGAATGTTGTGAGAAGGCCAGCTGGCAAAAGAACAGAGTCCAACCTTGGGCAGCTGTCCAGGCTGGACTCACGATCACCTGCTGAAGCTCGATGTCACACAGCCAGAGGAGAGAACCACACTGTGAAGGCTACCTCTGGGACTGAGGATTCAGTGAATCACAGAATATTGTATATTTGTAAAAAAAAACCCACTGAAAAATCATCTAGCCTAGCCTAGCCTGCCCATGTAAGACTACCCTGCCCAGACTAGCCTGCCCATGTAAGCCGCCTTGGGCTTTTGCTTCGGCATGGGAAAGGCGGGGTATATATTCTTCAAAATAATAAATAAATAAAAATAAAGGTCATGCTGGCTTCTCAGCATCCTCAGAATGTGACATGGTAGCCACACATGATTGCCCACTCCAGCAATCGTTTGCCACCCCCACACCCAGTGATGTCATGCAGGGGGTACGCGGGGGTACGCGAGTACCGGTTTCTAGGATTACAGCTGGCCCCACCCATTCACCCACCCACTCGTCAACTCCGCCCTCTGCAACGTTTGAATTTCCTGCATGTTTGAGTTGCCTGCATGTTCTCAGAGCCAGGCAGGCAGGCAGGCAGCGAGCGGAGCCTTGCCTTGCCTTGCCACTGAAAAATGAGTTGCTCTGGGGTTTTAACATGATGCCAGGCCTCCTTCACATGTTCTGGGGGTGCTGTGGAATCTTGTTGCAACTGTTGGGTCAGTTTAAAATCGTCTGAGGCCTCCAAAAGGGCTTTTTTCATGTCCCTTCCTGCCACGACCTCACTTCCGGCTTATGACGCCACTTCCGGTGGGCGGGTCCCGACACGTGCCAATCAAAAGTGAGTACCTGTTCTTAAATCATTTAGATGACGCCACTGCCCACGCCACGTTGAGACTGCATCTGGAATTTATGGTGGGGGAGGGGAAAAGCAGAGGGGACAGAGGCATAGAAAGCCATAACAACAGCTCATCTCCCAGCGCCGCAACCATGTTCTTGAGATGTCCAGTACACGCAAGTTTCATTGTACTACAGCCAGCCCATTCCTACCCTGTGCCATCACAGCCAGGCCACAGTGCAGGTTTGGAACCTGCCGGAGGTCATCTCAGGGTAGGGGGCCGGTTCTCTTTCTCCAGTTGCTGCAGATCTGAACAAGGTACCCCAAGGCATTTAAGGGCTCCACACCTTTCATGCCTCCTGTTTGTCCCATTGTTTGCCTTGATGGATGCGCTTCTTTTCCCCCCATAGCTGTGTTTTATTGTGAACACAGTGACAATGGCACTACCTTGTGTGTGTGTGTGTGTGTGTGTGTGTGTGTGTGAGAGAGAGAGAGAGAGAGAGAGAGAGAGAGAGAGAGAGAGAGAGAGCATCCATTTTCCCTGTAATTGTTGTCTTTCCTGATGCCTCTTGCCTGCTTCAGAAGCAACAGGTAGGCAAATAGGCTGGTCTCTGACTGAATCTCGGAGACCTTTTTTGAAAGGAGCAAACTGCGATCCAGCCAGTCTGAATGCTTTCCTTTCATCGGGGTTGGCTTCTCGGAGGATATTTAGTGTCGTCAAAAGCGAGCGCCTGTTGGAAGAGAACTCTTTCGATGCGAGTTCCTGACAGTCAGCTCAAGAAAAAAGAGAGAAAAGAAGGCCTTTCATACCAGCTGGGGGAGAGGCAGCAGAGTGGTTTTGAGAAAGGGGGTGAAAGTCACCCCATGAAAAGAATTCTGTGGAGGGAGCCTTGTTCTTCCACACATCTGAGGAAAGTTCCCTGTGAACATTCAGGATTAATCTTCTCAAACAGCCACGCTCTGAAGTTCTTAGCATCATCAAAATCGGTGCTGATGCTCTGCTGGGCTGATTATCCTCTTGATTTTTCTACAGGGCCGATTCCCAGATTTGCAATTATCACAATATCTTCCTACTCGGTCGTTCTGCCAACAATTTGGGCCTGACATTTGGGCCTTGAAAGAGGTTTGCAGGGAAGCATTCACTCACACACACACACACACACACACACACACACACACACACACACACACGCACCAGGGCAGCCTAGCCATGAGACAACCAGAAGTGGCTTGTATCACTGGCCTATAAGAAGGATGCAGCCAAATTGGAGCAGGTTCAAAGAAGAGCAACGAAGGTGATCAGGGGCCTGAAAAACAAGTCCTAGGAGGAAAAGTGGAGGGAACGGTGTGTTTAGCCTGGAGAAGTGAAGGCTGAGAGGGGAGATTATGGCACTCGTCAAATATCTGAGGGGCTGTGATAAGGAAGAAGGAACAAATTTCTTCTCTTCTGCCTCTGACAGTAGAACTGGGTCCAATGGGGACAAACTGCAAGAGAGGAGATTCCGGCTGGACATCAGGAGGAATTTCTTGACAATAAAGGCAGTTTGACAGTGGAACAAGGAGATGGAACAAGGGAGATGTTGGATTTGCCCTCACTGGAGACCTTCAAGCGACAGGCACCTGCTGGAGATGCTCTAAGATGATTTCCTGCTACAGGCAGGGGGTTGGACTAGATGACCTTGCAGGCCCCTTCCAACTCTATGATTCTGAGATCTCGTGTGAGTCACAGCCCTTCCAGGTGCTGTCATCTTGAATTGCATGTGATCTTGCATGATTAAAGAGGGCCGGGCTGGGGAAAGTCAGTAAGAATAGGACACCCGCAGTGAGTTTGCCACGACACACATTTTGAGAACTACTGCTGCTTGACAGTCCTGCTACCACGGAAAAGAAGGTTGGCAAAACCCTACGAGCATTTCTGTGCAGCACAGACCCTGTTTAGTGAGGAACTGAAATTGTCTTTTGCTTTTCCTTCCCCGTTTCCTCCAAGAACTCTCATCCCCTTTCTCCGACTGTCGAGTGGAGTCTATCCTTTTCAATTCACCCTCTTGCCTTGTACGTCCCGCTGTCAGTTTAGACGCCTTGTTGCTAGGGGCAAAGGGAACGTGAAGGAGAAACGAGAGGTGATTGACGAAGCCGTGCCGAAGGAGAGGCAGGCAGAATCTATCTGTGCTCCTCTCCTCTTCAAACACATCCATCCAGGAGCCGACTGCCGAGGTCTCACGGCAGCTCTGCTGGGAGCCGGGCCGGTGGAGAATAATTCAGGACTTCAGCATGGTGAATTATTGATGTGGCATTAGGAAAATGAACCCTTGCTGGGTCTTGCCAAGGCCAGGAAATGGGGCTGTCTCCGTGGCGCCCGGCTCCGGAAGTAAACGGCCACTTGGGGACCAGTCTGGTGATGCAACAGTTGTTTGGGATCACTGGCTGGTCAGCCTCCTCCAGACATCCCTCGTCACTGGCTTTGTTCAAAATACCCCACCACCAGACAATAGGCAGTCAGCTTGTCCCAGCTACAACTGCCTCCTCCCCTGGTGGCTCCAGAGGCATGGCAGCCAAACAAGTGTTCCCCACAGTCAGTCTCCACAATTAGCTTACCTTAGCCAGTCCAACTGTCCTTCCTTCAGTCCTTCCAACAGGCAGGCAGTCCAGGCAGTCAGTCAGTCCATCCCAGGTACCATGCTTCTCCCTTCCAGCTTCTCCCTTCCAGCACCAACCCAGGTGACTTCCTAGGACCTTCCCAGGCCCCATCCCAGATCCCTTTCTCCCGCTGCTGCCTCCAGCTTTATACTGAGGCCAGCCAATCCATGTCCGTTGCTGGGCTGACTCTAACATCAGCCATGCCCATCTGTGCTGGCCTCATCAGCCTACAGCTGTGCTCCCAAGGCTTGAGTTCTCGGATTAACCCCATAATCCCTGGACAAGGGGCCATTGCTGATACCATTCCCTCACTCCTTGGGGTAGTTCCTGCCTTTTCCGATACACCGGCCATTACAAGAACCCCCTGATAAGGAGGGCCCCTGTAACTCTGTTTGTGGTAAGCCTGCAAATCTCCTCAGCTGTTCCTTTAGCATACACCTCAACTGCAGAAAGGAGTTTCCCTCCAAGGTGTTAGCACCCCTGGAGACCCTACCCTGCAAAATCCTGCAAAGGCTGGAACTGTGTACTCAGGAAAAAAATTACGGGTCCCCCCCCCTTAGGTGAAGGCAGTTTCTGAGTGTGATTTACACAGGAACTATTAGAAGCACCGTGGACAGCACTGGAAAAATGTTGTATGCTTTCTCCCAGTGGTTCACATTTGAACCACCTCTGATTCAGGTATATGGTAAAACCTTGATTTCTTATGAAGGCATTTAAGGGGCCTAAGAAAGAGGGTTGCAACAATGGTGCACAAACGCATCACTGGTAGGGGAATTGGACTGTTCCCTGGTCAACAACATTGTTCTCCAGAAGGCTTAAAACATTTTGTCCTTGTCAGCTTTGAGGGAGGGACTTGGTTCTTGGGTGTGTGTGTGGGGGGGCATTCATACATCAGATTGGGACCATTCTGGGGGTGTTGTGTTCTTCTCGTCCTGCCCTTCCAAGGATGGTGCAATCCTAACCTGGAGTTAGGCCAGCATGGTTTGGCTGGCACCAGGGCCACTGTGAAGTATGTTTGGGCCACTCTTGGAGTCAGAGAGGCCAACACACAGATGTGCGCCCTCCTCCCTGACTCCAAGAGTGGTCCAAACGTGCTTTCCGGTGTCCCTTGTGCCAGCCACACTTGACTGGCCTAACTGTGCCAGCCTAACTTCAGGTTAGGATTGCATTCTGTGGCAGGTTTGCCTACTCACAAGTAAAGACACATGTGCAGCTCAGTTTCTCTTTCCACAGGGCTCAAGATATTTCCGTATAAGAGATCTGCTTGTCAGTGTCATGACCCACCAACAATCAGGTGGCAACCCACTGGTTGGGAAAACACTGGACTAGGTCAAACTGATGTGTTTGGTTTGGCTAAGTGGTGGTGAAATTACTAATCCTGTTTCTTTCTCTCGTTTCCTCCCCCTTCCTCCTGTGCTATCCTTGTCACAAGGGAGAAGTGCCATCCTGTTTATGTGCCGTTGGTCTGGTTTTGCATGGAATGGATGATCAGGCCAGCTTTGGCTTCTTATTCCCTTGCCCCACGTGCTTTATGTTCCAGCCTGCCAGCTCGTCACTCAGTGGCATCGATGTTACATGAGCAACAGCTTGTGAAGGCTCCCATTCTGACAACTCGATCTAGAGCCTGAACCAAGGCTACAATGTGGACAAAGTCACGGAAGGTTGATAGGGCAGCTTGGCAGGTCGTCCGCCTTGGACAGCCTCCTCTCTGCTCCGCCTCCAGCCAGCGTAGAACTTGTTGACATCGCTGTTCTGTGTGCGGCAGCCTTCAGCACACCAGCCAAAGAACATCAGCCAAAGCCTCAGAAGCCTCCTTCAGCACACCAGCCCAGAACATCAGCCAAAGCCTCAGAAGCCAAGCAAAGCCTCTACCCCAGAAGGACTCCTGTTTGCTTTGGGTCAAAACGAAACAGCTTCTGTTGTATCATGAAGTCCAAATTGGTCAGGCGGTCCTGTTTCAGAAACAATCTATCTATCTATCTATCTATCTATCTATCTATCTATCTATCTATCTATCTAT
>JAJKFI010000144.1:2155640-2173107 GCA_029204185.1 Lerista edwardsae
TTTTTTTTTTCTTTTTAGTAATTTTTATATAACGGTATAAAACGGTATATAACGGCGTGGGGGGCAAGAAGGGGTGCGAAACACAGCGTCCGCCATGCCCTGCTGGAACGCCTGGGCCGATGGGCACCAAACCCGGCATGCGGGAGCCTAGCAGCCTGGCCACAAATACTGCAGGGGTCGGGGGCCCCTAGCGCCCCCACGGGTGGGGGTGCGTGGGGGTCCCCGCGTGAAAATGGTCGAAAATGGCCAAATCCATAGTTTCCGGGGTCGCCGGGATGTGTGGCGACGCTCCCGACGCTGTGCGAGTTCAGGTTCACCCCCCCTCGGCATGGGGGGCAGGAAGGGGTGCGAAACACAACATCCGCCATGCCCTGCTGGAACGCCTGGACCGATCGACACGAAACTTGGCACGCATACACCTTGTGGCCTGGCCACAAACACTGCGGGGGTCGGGGGCCCTAGCGCCCCTGGGGGTGGGGGTACGTGGGGGTCCCCGCATGAAAATGGTCGAAAATGGCCAAAATCGGCATCGAATCCATAGTTTCTGGGGTCGCCGGGACGAGTGGCGACGCTCCCCATGCTGTGCGAGTTCAGGTTCACCCCCCCTCGGCATGGGGGGCGGGAAGGGGTGCGAGACACAACATCCGCCATGCCCTGCTGGAACGCCTGGACCGAGTGACACGAAACTTGGCACGCATACACCTTGTGGCCTGACGACAAACACTGCGAGGGTCAGACCCCTCTAGCACCCCCGGGGGGACGTGGGGGGCCCCAAGTGAAAATGGTCAAAAACGGCCAAACTCAGCGTCGAATCCATAGTTTCCGGGGTTGCCGGAGCGGACAGCGATGCTCCTGACACCGTCAAAGTCCGGGTTTGCCCCCCCTTGGCATGGGGAGCGAGACGGGGTGCAAGACACAATATCTGCTTTGCCCTGCTGCAACGCCTGGAGCGATGTGCACCGAACTCGGCATGCGCATGCCTTCCAGCCTGGCAACAGACACTCTGGGGTTCTGGCCCCCCTACCGCCCCGAGGGGGCCCCAGGGCCCCAGCGGGAAAATGGTCAAAAATGGACGAGATCGTCCTCGGTTCTGTAGTTTCTGGGCTCACCGAGGCCAACAGCGACGCTGTGGGAGTTCGGGTCCGCACCCCCCAATGTGGGGGACGAGAAGGGGTGCGATACGAGATGTCCACCATGCCCCATTGTGACGCCTGGAGCAATTGGCGCCAGACTCGGCATGCATATGCCTTGCGGCCTGGCGCCAAACACTGTGGGGGTCAGCCCCCCCGTGCCCCTGGGGGTGGGGGTGCGCAGGGGGTCCCAGGTGAAAATGGTCAAAAACGACCAAAATTGGGAGATGGGTCAGGGATGGGTCAGGGAGGGCAGATATAAACACCCGGGCGAAGCCGGGTACATAAAAGCTAGTAATACAATAATAAAATCCCTCCACATAGAAAACGAGCATGTGAGAAAGGATTTTTGCAAAGTACCTTCCTGACATACGACTTTTCGAGGTGTAGAGAACGGGTTTGAAATAAAGGATTTCATTTTTTGTTAAAAAAAAAAAATCATTGATCATTACCTCTGGTTTGAAGGGTGTACAAACATGAAAGTATCTGGGACCACAAAACCCAAAACCAAATGCCAACTTTTGTTCCACTGTCTAGAGAGGTTTTTATTTTCCTTCCAGGTCACTCCTCAGTCGTGTATCTTTCTCCTCACCAGCTTCCCGTGGTTGCATGTTCAACCACATCTAGATAAATGACAAGACTAAGGAGTGTGCCATGGGAGCGAGTATCAAAATATTTTATTAATGCCAAAATTAATTGCATTGCTCACTCTATCCGTCATCTTTCTTGTCTTCTTTTGTTCCATCAGGTTGATACGGTCAGAATTGTATAAAGACTTTCAGCTGACGGGAGTGAAGGACTTTGGCAGTCAAATCACGCCAATGGCAGTCAAACCAGCTCTTTTCAGTGGCAACTCTGACAGCTCTGTGTCACTCAGCCACTCAATTTCCCTTTGGGCAAGAGTTCAAGATGGATTCAGGGGCTTCTGTCAAAGAGCAACATCTGGAAAGGAGGTTGGACAGATGTTTCATTTGGACAGCAAGCTCTCAATGTGTCTCACTAAGGATGTGCAGATAGGCCCGGAAAATGTATTTTTAGAAAACCAAAGAGTTTCAATTGGCAGAGGTGGGAGAAAACAGTGATTGCAAAACAAAAACACATAACATCACTTTTCGCACTTCTCATTTTTGAAAAAGAACAACACCCAAAATCTGCAAACAATAAAACTGTTTATTTTGTTACTGTGGCTTCATCTGCTGTACTATACCACCTATATCACCTACCTAGTAGTACACTTTTAAAGTGATTATAACCTATAATTATAGTGAAAATTTTGAATAAAAATGCATAACACCACTTTGTGCATTTCTACCTTTGGAAAACACCAAACGCTGCAACAACAACAACAACAACAGCAACAATAACCCCCCCCAATGGAATCTCTTCTCCTGCAGGTTGTCCCCATCTAGTTCTGCTCTCAGGCAGTTGAGAACAAATTTGTTCCTTCTTCCACAGGACATTCCATTTGCCTTAGCACAAGAGTGCAATTAACCTGTGGAACTCCTTGTCACAGTATAGTGATACCATCTGGCCTACATGCATTCAAAAGGGGAGAGGGCACACCATGCATGTAATCAGGTAAACACTTTACTTCATTTTCTCCAAGATAACAGGCCCCCAAAATTACAACCTTTCCTCATAAGGAAGATTCTCCAACTGTCTGATCATTGTGACTGCCTTCTTCAAAATATTTCTTTACCTCCTGTGCAATTAATCTGTGGAACTCCTTGCCACAGGGTGTTGGGATGGCACCTGGCCTAGATGCCTCGAAAAGAGGATTGAACACATTGATGGAGGAAAAAGTCCATCACAGGTTATTAGCTATTATGATTGTACGAGTGTTACAATCTCTGAATCTCTGAATGCCAGCTGCAAAGGAGTAGCAACTGGACACAAGGATCTTGTGGTTTTGTGTGCTCCCAGAGACATCTGTTGGGCTACTGTGAGATACAGGAAGCTGGAATAAATTGGCTTGGTTTGACCCAGCTGGACTCCTCTATGTTCTAAGCAAGGAAGCAAATCTTTCATCCCGAAGACTGTGGAATACGTTCAAGTTTGGCTTATCCCTATGCAACTTGTTCTCTTCCCAATTTGCCATTGTGTTTGTCTGTGAGCTCCCGGCAACTTCTTCCATAAGGCGATATTGGATTTTCTGGCACAACTTATCTGCCACACAGAGGAAACCGACGACATTTGAGCCTCTGGTTTTAATGCTAAGATTCCCTGGCCAACCTCAGCGGCAGGTGGAAAATTGACTTCATCAGAAAACCTCAAATGAGACAGCTGAGACCTTCATCTAGAAACAGATCAAATAAGAAGTGGATGAAATCCATGAGGCTTTGGGATAATAAACACAAAATTCTCCTCTCTTGATGGGGGCATAAAACCATCTTAAAGGGAGAAAAAATAGAGGATTTACTTCAATGGGCCCGGGCAAGGCTTCAAAGAAGGATCAGAGGAGAGGAAGCTTGTTTTCGACTGAGTTGATTTATTCTATTTATTGAGATAAGTTTAATTTATTTAAAAGTTCACCCTTGGTCTATCCTGTTAACAACAACAGGGAGTGGCCTTCCCTTGAAGGTGCCAGCTTGGTTTGAACCTGCATACAAAATAAGTGTTCGACTGCTGGGCTAACGTTTTTCCCCCATGGAAAAGGAAAGAGGAAATAGAAGCTCCTTAGCAGAGTGGAGAAGTGGCTTGCGGTGTGAGTGTGGCAGACAGAACCGCCCCACTGGAGATATTTGAAAAGTGCTGCCCACAGCTGCCGTGGGGGCTGTGATCCCCAAGGGGTGGCCATCCTTATTATCTAGATAGGGCAGCGAGTGAATCCAGGGGGCGGGGTTAGCGGTGACGGAAATATACTCAAAACAATGCTGATTCCAATTATTTCCAATGGGTTTTCGCATGATGTTTAGGGCTTATTTGTGTACTCTAGAAGTAAAAACTTACCAAAATAACAACGTGTGATTGTGGAGAAACATCAGTGGTAACCATATTATGAGTTAATATGCAATTCCAAGGTTTAATTCCGCCTAATTATATTACTGAACATACCGGACGAAATGCCCCTTGCTGCCTATGTAAACTCGGATTGCACTGCTTTGACAGGCTTATTTTTTGAAATCTACACAAGCAGAAATAAAGTGTGAACGGGAAGGAAAGAAAAAAAGGGGAGGGTGGGCAAAAATTAGATAAATATGTAGGAAAATTACATTAAAATCTCTCAATGTATAACACAAGCAGTTGTCAATAGGAGAGTAGTTCTTTTTCACTTCTAGGCTATTAAGAGTATTTTTTTTAAACTTCTACACTCACCCCCCCCCCAAAACAAACCCTATTAATGTTCGGAATTTCGAAAATATTACAGTAGAAAATGGAAGGCGGGGAAAAAAAAGTGTAAACGGGAAGGGGGGAAAAGGGGCAGGGTTATACCCGGAAGCTTCAAGTATGTGACGTCATGCCCTCTCTATGTATAATAACTCTATGGTGATCCCACGTACAACCCACAGGCTCCAGCTACTGAGAGCCCAGCCCTTCCAGACCACCCCCAGGCATCGTGGGATGCGGTATGACAGAGCCCATAGGTTGTAAGTACAGTCAATCCTCTTTGTATGCAACCATGCCTATCTGTGAGGGGCAGAACTGCTCCAAAGGCAGGGCCCCTGCACTGTAGTCCAAGGCTTGAGGGGCTGGTAAAGTGGAAGGGGGGTTTTTTTAGTCGGATAAAGCGAGATGGGCATGGTAAAAAGTGGGTCCCAATGCTAAAACACTTGGAAATGCTTTCAGTGTACCCCTGCTGATACAGGCATCCAATTTAAAGTGCTTTCAGCTCAAAAGGCACCAAAATTATGTTTCCAGCCAAAAGAAGCCCTCAAATCAAAAGAATTCAAACAAAAGCCCTCTCAACTGGATTCAACAGTACTAGGTGTGCATATTGCTGGGGAAAAACTCTGGGAAAATCCGAGTACCAGAAGTGGGCCATGTACAAGATGCCATTCTGAGAATGGGCCAAAATGCATTGAAAAGTCCTATACGTAAACTGCGCCAGTCCCAAGCTCGACACAGTCCAACCACAGGTATGACTGCAGTTTTTCTCAGAGCTGGGTGTGCACATTGCAGGAAAGACAGTCCGGGAACTTTGGAGTACCCGGGGTGGGCCATTTCCACCAGGTCCCAGTCTGAAGTTTCATGACTTTGCATGCATTTTGGCCCATTTACAGTCCGAGCTTGGGACTGGCTCAAGCACCACTGTGTCCATCAACTGCGCTAGCTGTGCACCAGCAGTACTTGGTTGGCACAGGACATTCCAGAGGCATGCCGGGGCATAACAGGGCACTGTACGGCCAGCTTTAAGCCAATGTGACCACTGTCGTCACATTTGGCCCTGCGCTTCAGGGGGCCCCGCAATAGCAGGATGAGCATATTGCCTGCGGCTGCAGCTGGGACCTCTATGGGCTGCAAGTCAGTGGGGCGAGCAGAGCAGCTTGACTCTCCCACCTGCCTCTGCCTCTGAATAGCCCAAGATGGGCCACCTGGAAGCAGTTGGCGGTGATGTGATGATATCACCACCAACTGCTTCCACATGCCATGCTTTGCACGTGGCACAAACAGAGCTCTTCTTGGTAAGTGGGGAGCCAGCAGGGAGGGTTGGGGCCCTCACAGGAATGCCCCACATTGGGCCCCACTGCTGCTAGAGCCAGCCCTGGGGCAGTGCAGTGGGCAGTGACAGTGGCGGCGACGGTCAACAGCCTTGGCGCCAAATCCTAAACCCCGCCCCCATCTGAGGCAGCCCCAATTTGGGCCACTGCTGTGCACGTTCACCTGCAAATCAGCAGGCGCAGATCCGAGTACCCCTATAGGGCTGGCTGGGACTTACCCGGGTGCAAGGGGAAAACCTCCCCTTGCCCTGTGCTGTGCTGCTGCTGCCTCCTGCTGGGCTTAGGACAGTGGTGTCATCTAAATGATTTAAGAACAGGTACTCACTTTTGATTGGCACGTGTCGGGACCCGCCCACCGGAAGTGACGTCATAAGCCAGAAGTGATGTCGTGGCAGGAAGGGACATGAAAAAAGCCCTTTTTGAGGCCTCAGATGATTTTAAACTGTCCCAACAGTTGCAACAGTATTCCACAGCACCCCCAGAACATGTTAAGGAGGCCTGGCATCATGTTAAAACCACAGAGCAACTCATTTTTCAGTGGCAAGGAAAGGAAAGGAAAGGCTCCGCTCGCTGCCTGCCTGCCTGCCTGCCTGCCTGGCTCTGAGAACATGCAGGCAACTCAAACATGCAGGAAATTCAAACGTTTCAGAGGGCGGAGTCGACGAGTGGGCGGGCGAATGGGCGGGGCCAGTTGTAATCCTAGAAACCGGTACTCGCGTCCCCCCGCGTACCCCCTGCATGACATCACTGGCTTAGGATACAGTCCTGCTGTGCCGGCCTTGCTAGGCCAGCACTGCTTAGGATTGGGCTGTGAGTAAAGTCCACAGATGCCGGTTACTGCAGATTCACCAGTTCTTCAAACTGGATCCTTGCACTGTTGAGCAAGAACCGGCCAGTTTCCACCAATTTGCCACAATGAGTGTTTTTGACGCGGCTTCCCAACGGTCCCCGTGAAGGCCGGGAGATAAAGGAGAAGGAACTTCTGACTGCTGACGCCTTCCTGAAAGCAGTCGTTTGAGCCAGGGGAAAAACATGATCAATTAAACATGTAACAAGGAGATAACAGCAGACACTTGAAGCAGGAAATCTTCAGCCACTTTGCTGGTTTCATGGAGACTGAAAACCGAGCTGGGCCCTGCTGTGAGCCAAACAGCCATTAAAAGCTCCACCGAGGCCCTTACGCTTTTCGTCTTCCTGTTCTCCCTGGGATCCTTCTTGCTCATCCAGAGCGGAGGGCGCTCAAACTTCAAAGTGCACTGAGAAGGAGGATCTTCACCGTCTCATGGCCACATGAGAGTTGGCCGAGGGAGCACTGCTGCATTGCTCCTCCACTGGTTGGCTCAGAAGGACGGAGGACGGGTCTCTCTTCCTTTGCAATCCTGATGGGAAGCTGGCCCAGGTCAGGGCTGGTTCAAGGTGACCGTCAGGGGCTCCTGGGGGTGGAAACAAGCACCTTGAATTCCATGAGTGACTGCCCCATATGAACATCAGAACAGTCCATCAGATCAGGCCACCCATCCTGTCTGTGGGGGTGGAGCTATAATAACCTGCAACCCAGTCTGGGCCTCAAGAACATACGGACAGCCCCACTAGATCAGGCCAAAGCCCCAAATAGTCCTGTATCTCACAGCTTCCTGCATCTCACAGTGGCTCATCAGATGCCTCAAGAAGCACACGAGACAACAAGTTCCCTGCATATCTGGCATTCTGAGGTAAATTTTTGAGGTAAAATTTGAGGTAAACTTGCAACCCAATCTATGCCTTAAGATCACCAGAAGAGCCAGGCTGGATCAGGCCAAAGGCCCATCTAGTCCAAGTTCCTGTATCTCACTGTGGCCCACCAGATGCCTCAGAGCATACAAGACCACAAGATGCCTGCATCCTGTTGCCACTGCCGTGCACCTGGCATTCTGACGTAGCCTACTTCTAAAACTAGGAGGTTGCCCAGACCAGGGGGCTTCAGACTGCAGCCTGTGGCCTGGATCCAGTCCCTCCCTTATCTGTCCCCAGTGTGAACAGCACTTTGCGTTCCGCCAGGGACTCTCCAACTACAGCTCCCAGAGGTTGTCACAGCCAGCTGCTTCCCAGGTCTGCCACCCCAGCAAGCCATGCGGCTGGTATTCCAGGCATGGGCGGCTGGCTGTGATAGCCCCTGGGAATTGTCCACAGCATCCCTGGCAGAAGAACCATCTGTGCCAGGGACAGTTTTCTTTGCCACCGAAAAGTGTGATTGTATCACTCTTAGAGTCAGGGAGGATGGCACACGTCTGCGTGCCGGCCTCTCTGACTCCGAGAGTGGTCCAAACATACTTTACGGTGTCCCTTGTGCTGGCCAAACTTTGCTTTATTCACCTCATATTTACCTCAGAATTTTACCTCAGAATGCCAGATACAAGGGAGTGGCGTTTGGACCACTCTCAGAGACAGGGAGGATAGGCCACGCCTGTGTGCTGGCCTCTCTGACTCCGAGAGGGGTCCAAACATACTTGACGGTGGCCCTTGTGCTGGCCAAACTTTGCTGGCCTAACTGTGGCGGCCTAACTCCAGGTTAGGATTGTGCTCTTAGTTATGTCCGATGTTTTACAGTAAAGTATTTGTTTAAGCTTCAATCTCAACATGTGCATCATTTTCTCTCAGTCGCAAGCAGCCTGGTGATAGTAAACCACATCTTTGATCACAAGAGGCTTTCTTCTACCTATCCTCTGCTTTAACCAACCAAACCCACCACAATTTTTCCAATAGCCTAGAGATGCCAGAAAACTGATGCTGAATTTTTTTGGCAGCCAAAGCTATGATCACCTGATCTCCAGACTCAGGTTGGGGGGTGATCTCCAAGACCTTCTCATCTGCTTCTATTATTGTTCCATCCAGTCTGTCTTCCTCCAACCTGTCAGCCTTCCTCTGCTTCCTTGATATCTGCCCATCCTCTGCCTGAACTCCAACCACCCCATCTTTGTGTGCGCGGAAACAATGGAGATAAAAGGCCCTTTGTGAGAGGAAGCAGAGACTCCTTCTGTGCACGCATGTCAACCGCCGTGGATGCTTTCAGGATGTGAAAGGCCTTTTCAGCTGTAATTTGCTGGGCTGGGTCTGGGGGGGGGGGATCTGCGCATTAGGACAACCAGCTGTTCCAGCTAAGCTTACCTAAACAGATAATCAGCTTTGCATAATTGGCCACTGCTGGGACTTAAATATTTCAGGAGCGCAGCCGCCCCTGTTTTGTCAGACACAAGTTGAGCCATTAGCTGTGTCAACACGATGGTGGTTGGATGGTGGTTGTGTTATTGCTGTACCCAAGACGCCACCTCCATCAGACACAAGCTGCAGTCCTATGCACACTTAGAGCCCAGTCCTATCCAGCAGGGCCGGCTTTTAAGCCAATGTGACCAATGTCCTCACATCGGGCCCCGCACTAGCAGGGTGAGCATCTTGCCTGTGGCTGCAGCTGGGATCTCGATGGGCTGTAAGTCAGTGGGGCGAGCAGAGCAGCTTGACTCTCCCACCTGCTTCTGCCTCTGCACAGCCCAAAATGGGCCACCTGGAAGCAGTTGGCGGGGATGTGATGATATCACCACCAGCTACTTCCACATGCCATGCTCTGCACGTGGCATGAACAGAGCTCTTCTGGGTGAGTGGGGGGTGGGGGGCCCAAGGTAAAGGAATGTTTGTTCGCTTACCTGGGGCTGCATTGGCACCAGAAGCATGGATGGGATTGGGCCTCCATTGAACTCAGTGAGATTACTTCTGATTAGACATGCATAGGATTGCAGTGACAGTCTCCAAACAATGCAGCCACCAGGGGCTTTATTTTTTGGGGGGGCAGTGATGTCATGCAGGGGGTACACGGGGGTACGCGAGTACCTGTTTCTGGGATTATGGCTGGCCCTGCCCATTCGCCCGCCCACTCGTCGACTCCGCCCCCTGCAACGTTTGAATTTCCTGCATGTTTGAGTTGCCTGCACGTTCTCAGAGCCAGGCAGGCAGGCAGGCAGCAAGCGGAGCCTTGCCTTGCCACTGAAAAATGAGTTGCTCTGGGGTTTTGGAACTGTTGGGTCACTTTAAAATGATGCCAGGCCTCCTTAACATGTTCTGGGGGTGCTGTGAAATACTGTTGCAACTGTTGGGTCAGTTTAAAATTGTCTGAGGCCTCAAAAAGGGCTTTTTTCATGTCACTTTCTGCCACGACCTCACTTCATGTCACTTTCTGCCACGACCGTCACTTCTGGTGGGCGGGTCCTGACACATGCCAATCAAAAGTGAGTACCTGTTCTTAAATCATTTAGATTACACCACTGGGGGGGGGGAGATGCCCTCAGTGGAGTTCTTCTCACCACAATCAGTGCTGCTCATTTGTCTTTCCTCCCTCTCCCCCCTTGCAAAAATGCTAGATTATCTGACTTGCTACAAGACAGTTTCCTGTCTCTCCAGGAAGTGTACAAGCCAGAGATGAATCAGGTGTCAGAACCATTGCAACCTGGACAACTGTGTTTGCCCAAATGCGCCCCATTGGTGCAATGGGTCATTGGCGCTCCTGGACATTGGCACCCTTTTTCAAAACCCCGGATGTTTCAGTATATGTATATGTATAATTAGGGTTTTAATTTTAGGGATGTGGTGGCACAGCAGGTTGCTGAGCTTCCAACTGGAAGGTTGGGAGTTTGAGACCACGCGACGGAGTGAGCTCCCGTTGCTTGTCCCAGCTCCCGTCAACCTAGGAGTTCGAAAGCACCTAAAAATGCGAGTAGATAAATAGGTACCACTTCGGTGGGAAGGGAACTGCGTTCCGTGCGCTACAGCGTAGAGTCATGCCGGCCACATGACCACGGAAGCTTTTCCTCGGACAAATGCCGGCTCTTCGGCTTAGAAACGGAGCTGAGCACTGCCCCCTATAGTCGGTCACGACTAGACCATTCGGTCATGGGGAAACCTTTACCTTACAAACTGGGACAAAGTGCCTCTACCTTTAACCATTGTATAGAAGAGGGAATTTGGGCAGGTGCAGCTCAGCATGGAAGGGTTTCAAAAGCTGCACTTGCCTAAATACCCTCTGTCCCAGTTTTGTATCTGGCAACCCTATGTATAATAGATGTCGCAAAAGTAGGGTTAGGGCAGGGATAAGATGCTTCACATATATGCTAAGTGCCAAGTCGCGCAACGAGGGAGAACACGCAGACCAATGTGATCTATAAGTTCTACTTTATTGTTGTACACAAGCCATACTTATACCTCAGGGTTACATCGCATATGTCATTCATCATTAACCCGGAAAGTTTCAATTAACACCTTGCAAACAAGCTTAAACAGTTTCGCTAACAAGCTTAAAGGTTTAAGAGTTTCATTAACTTTTTACAATCTTCTTTCCGTCTTAGCGCTTTCTCAATCTTCCGGCCGTATCAGAGCAGGCTGCTCCGCTTCCGATCTCCTTGTTCCGTGCGTTGTCATGTTGCGCAAGGGTCAGCCGTGTCGCGCAAGGGTTAGTTGATTGCAGCGGACTCCTACTTCGTTCTGGCCCATGTTTCCCCAATCCCATAGTCCTTAGCAAAAACCAACCTTTCCGCAACATCTCCCCCTTTTCTTTTGAACATCTGCTCGGAAGTCTTAAAAGCAACATTTTGGATACATTGAAAACAGCAAGGTCCAAACAAACACATTAAGATACATATGACTGCTATCATCAGTATTGGTTGAAACATATGTAGCAGCCAGGCTGGCAATCCTAGTGAGTGGAACCAGTCTGCCACGGGGTCGGTCTGGATCCGGATTTTTTGCAAGTTTTGCGTTAGTCTTTTGAGTTTGCTGACAACGGAATCTGAGTGATCGGAAAGATTAAAACAACACAGACCCTCCAGTTCGTCACATCCGTGGTTATGGATTGCAAGTAAATAATCTATAGCAGCCCGGTTCTGTAAGACTGCTCGGCGCACCCCCCTGACATCCATGGCTATATCTGCGAGAACGCTAGCAGTTATATTTATTTGATTTCTAGCCCAGCACGCCAGCCGGCGTATCTGGTCTGCGTTAATTCCTGCTTGAACTCCAGGAGCGAGCCAAGACGCAAAGACAATAGCAGTGGTGCTACTAAGTTCTACTCTGTCATTACAATCAGCAGGCAAGGCAATATCACGCTTGATTCTTGTTTTGGTGAGATTCTGCACAACAGTCATGTTTACCGTGTCTAAGTTTAAAAACACAAGCTTACCAATATAACACGGGCCCCCGACCGGTCGCCAGGGTATCCCAGTAAATGCACGGTTTTCACAAATTAAAAACACCCCAGGTGGCAATGCTCGGGGAGTGAGAATTTTTAGATTGACATATGCCGGCCGGGTATGAATGGCAGCATGCCATAGATTGCTCCCAGTAATATTGGTGTATTGCTCCCAGGTGGGTCTGCCTGGGGTTACGCTTTGATAGTATGCGGCACCATCGAAGGCGATCATGCCGGTGCCATTTACAAAATCCATCGGTCTTCCAGTGGAGGAACAGCCCTCAAGCTGAGTGACATTTTGTTTTATCCCCGGGGGAATTGACCACAACAGGTCGATCTCTTCCGGGGGATCTTGTGGGATCTGATTCAGGGCTCTAACTATACTACTCAGCAGACAGGTGGCCCTATAAAACGGCCACCGCATTTCTTTGGAAATGTTGTCACAGATGCACGTGCAGTGTGTGTTTTGCGAAACTTTACATTCTGAAGACACCTGAGAAGGGTCTATATACAACCGTAGCTCAGTCCGCAATTCTTGCGGGGTCATGGGTACTCCTATCATGCAGGATCGAAACGGATCACCCGCCGCCGTCATCGCCAGGCACATGTGGGTCTGATTCAGTCGTTCTGCCAGCGTCATCCACAGGTTCTGCTTCCCCATCTGCAGATGCTGCGTCTCGATCACTGCTCTGCTCTCCGGTAGATTCTGAAGGCTCACGAGGAAGAGGAGGCAGGTGTGGACGTACCCATTTCGCAGGAACCCATCGCGATCCATCTCCTGCAGAAATACAAGCATACCCTCTTCCCCACGTTATTAACTGACATGGTCCCCCCCATGCATTTCTCCGTGGGTCGAAGCACTCCACCAGCACCTCCGCAGAAAATTCATTACTTGTTTTGTTAAAGTGAAAATAAATTGGTTGCTTATCTTGTAAAATTGGTCTCACATTTACCCAGTTTAAGACATACATGGCTTTAGCCACTGCCCCAAGAATGCCTATCTCCCCCTTTTCTTTTAAAAAGAGGGAAATATTAAAGGAATTTTGAATTGTTTTGACAGTGTTTTTGCCGACTGATGAAAAAACTGGTGAGACTGACCAGGCAGCTGGCAGACGTAGACGTGGCTCACGCTGGCGTCAATCATGTTGTTTCCTGCAGCAAACGGGCCAGGGAAAGACTGGTGACTGCGCATATGAGTCATTTTGCCCTGCTGGCACTGCTTGTTTTAAGGCGGCGGCCAACGCAACACTATGAATCTGTGCCTTTTGCTCTTCCCACACCAGGCGCTCCCGTGCGCAGGCTTCAATCATCTCAACCAAGGTGGCTCCCATAGGCAATCGTGCCAACAATTGCTTGCACGTAGGGTTTGCATTTTGCATTGCTAGCTCCTTCACCATAGTAGCGCGCATTTCCCCCTGCATGTTGGGAGCTTTGTCTACGGCTTCCTTCAACCTGTCCACAAATTGCATAAAAGACTCTTGCTCCTTCTGGATAATTTTAGTGTACGGCGGGCTTACAGTTCCCATCTGAGGCAATTGTTCAAAAACCCACAAGGCGCATCGTTGCGACTGCTCTCGGATTCGCGGGGCTAACGCAGCTTGACGCTGCGGATCCGTGAATGGCCCCTTTCCCATTAACATATCCAAAGTGGCGGTGGACAGGGGATCAATAGGGGGAAGAGCCACATTTTCCATCATTTTCATTTCCAATCGCTGCTCCCATTTTTGCAAAAACAACATATTTTGAGTGGGTGTCAACAACGTCTCCATCAACAATTTAATATCATAAGGCACCAAATCAGTATGAGTTAACAAAGTCCCGATCTGCTGCCTCACCAGACGATTGTCTGTGCCATAGTCCATTATGTTTTTTTGAATTTTATTAATCATGTTCCAGTCGAAGGACACCCATTCTGGCGCATTGCCCCGTCTCACCACAGGCATCATGATCGGTTGCATTGTCAAATCTCCCTCTAACGACGCATTCTGTATCACCGCTCGCCACCGCTTTCTGTGATCGAACGTCTCGTCTCTCTCTGGCGGGGCCGAATCCCAGGAGGGGAGGGGGTTCCCTGTCAATCGTCTCATTCCGCGGAACCTGCCTCCACCCTCCGTGCCCTTCTGCGTATTTTTCTTGTCCCTTTCTCTTCGCTCATCCCATTCCTCCAACAATTCCTGTGTCCTTATCCTCTCCTCCTCTCCGGGCGATAGGGGCGCTCCCAACTCCCTTTTTTCCCAGGGACTCCACCGTCCTCTTTCCCCATATCGCGCCATCAACCACTCCTCCGCATCCTTCCAATTGCATTCCCGCCTCAGTACCTGCTTCTTTGCTCTCTCCTTATTTTCAAGAACCTCTCGATCATCCCAATGCTTTGGATCCATTCGCGGGGGACGCGCATCTGGTGGGACTTCATAGGCTCCCTCTCTATTCTTTTTCCATTTTGACAGGTCAGGGTAAATTTTGTTTGGAATGTCCTCATCCATGGGCAAGGGGACATCGGCTGGGTCAGATGGGGCCGTGGGAACAGCAAAGGGGGCTTCCTTGGGGAGTGGGCTGGTGTACGGAGGGAGGCTGTCAGTGGGACCCCCCATCGCTGTTTTTTCTGCCTCTGTCAGAGGGCACAACTCGGGGTCTGCGGACGCAGGGTTCATGAAATGCCGAGAATCACAGCCCTCGCTAATTTCCTCCCCGTTGTCCATCCCCAAAGCCCTCTGCAGTGCCTTCTTTGCCTCGACCTCCCCGTGGAGCCTGGTCATAATTCTATTCATTGTCCCGTAAGTGGAGACCAATCGCTGTGCCTCAGCATTCCCACTTTGCACTGAGTCCCACAAATTCGTCCCAATGTCTATCCAAGTTTGTTTTACAAACACGTCCTTCAATCGTTTAAGGTGACCTCTCCGCCGTGCCCACTGACAGACAGCGGCGGCATCCTTCTCCTTTAAATGGCAGTCGTACTTCAAAGCTAATTCGCACAACAATCGGAGCGCTGCCTGCTCTGAGACCGATACGGTCGTTCCCATCCCGCGTTCCCTGACTCACCGGTCAGTTCCCTGACTCACTGGTCAGTCGTGGCCACTTTTCCTTTTCCCGCCTTTCTTTTGGCGTCCGCCTCTCGGGCGTCCGGGGGACCCTTTGGCTCCTGGCCGCGGCGATCCACTCCCGTCCGGGATGCTAAGCCTCGGGCTCCTTTGGCGTTCGATCGCAATCACGTCGGGGTCACCAATTGCCAAGTCGCGCAACGAGGGAGAACACGCAGACCAATGTGATCTATAAGTTCTACTTTATTGTTGTACACAAGCCATACTTATACCTCAGGGTTACATCGCATATGTCATTCATCATTAACCCGGAAAGTTTCAATTAACACCTTGCAAACAAGCTTAAACAGTTTCGCTAACAAGCTTAAAGGTTTAAGAGTTTCATTAACTTTTTACAGTCTCCTTTCCGTCTTAGCGCTTTCCCAATCTTCCGGCCGTATCAGAGCAGGCTGCTCCGCTTCCGATCTCCTTGTTCCGTGCGTTGTCGTGTTGCGCAAGGGTCAGCCGTGTCGCGCAAGGGTTAGTTGATTGCAGCGGACTCCTACTTCGTTCTGGCCCATGTTTCCCCAATCCCATAGTCCTTAGCAAAAACCAACCTTTCCGCAACAGCTAAGCCCAGTTATAGTTTGTTTGTTGTGCAGTTATAGTGGGACTCAAATAACCAGGATGCAAAGTACACCAATGTACACAAAGAACACCAATGACACCAATGACACCAATTTGAACATTTGACAGCATTTGATCATCAGAAGAGCCCTGCTGGATCAGGCCAAAGGCTCATCTAGTCCAGCTTTCTGAATCTCACAGTGGTCCACCAGGTGCCTCAGGGAGCACGCAAGACAACAAGATGCCTGCATCCTGTTGCCATGCCCTTGCATCTGGCATTCTGAGCTACCTAAAACCAAAATGTCCAGCGTGCAAATACCCTAGTACAGTGGCATTGAAATTTTTTAGACCAGGACCCACTTTTTAGAATGGCACTTGTGTTAGGACCCACGGGAACTGATGTCATTAACCTGGAAGTGATGTCATAGCTGGAAGTGACATCATCAAGCAGGAAGTGATGTCAGTGTGACATAATAAACTGACACTCCTGAAATGCAAACTGGCATTCTTGGACTGCAGCAATTGTACAATCATGACACTTCCCTGACAGAAAGCAAGATGAGAACAAAATATGATGTAAAAGCACTGAACCCAAAACAAAATGTAAACAAACCCTCACTTGGAAATTCAAACTGTTAACACTGACAAAAAGGAATATAACAAGATCTGAAGTTTCCAAGATGGCTGCTCCTAGTTTTCCACGAGCCACTTGACATCAGGTTGCAACCCACCTGTTGGTCCTGACCCACAATTTGGATTACACTGCCCTAGTACCAATTAATCAACACCCTTCTTTGACCATAGTACTCATCCAGTACTCTGAAGCTGGATATAGTTTGGAAAGTGGTCAGTGTTTAGATTCTAGGCAGAGCAAGTTGCTTGCCCACCAGGCCAGAAATGATTTTGTGGTTTCTGACAGACAAGGAATGATTTCTGATAGAAGGTGTGTGTGAGAGAGAGAGATAAAATGTACATTCATTCCTTTAATTCATTTCATAGAAAGTGCGAGACAGACCGACAGAGAGGGGAGGTAAGGAGCAGGAGGAGGAAATCACATCATATCCACATTCTGTCCAATTGCAGAAAGCTCTATTCTTTGGGAATTCTCTTAGGGGGGGGGCATTGCAAAGGTTGGTCTACACACATTCCATAATGTCTTGGTGATCTGCAGTTGCATGTGTAAACCCAGTGCAGCTGGGGCAGCAAGGGAGAACATGTAGGAGTTCTGCAAGACGGTTCTTTCATTTCCTCCATTCCTCCTTATCGTTTTTAAACCTAGGTGAAGTGGACAAGGAATCTTTGGAACTCCTTGCCACAGAATATTGTGATGCCACATGGCATTGATGCCTCCAAAAGGAGTGTGGATGAAAAGTCCCTCACAGGTGAGAAGCCATGATGACTGCATGCAACATCCAGGTTTTAGAGGGCATCTCTGAATGCCAGGGGCAAGGGATTGGCAACAAGATGCAGGGATCTTGTTGTCTTGTGTATTCCCAGAGGTATCTGGTGGGCCACCATCTGGTGGGTATCTGGTGGGCCACCACAGTAGGAAACTGGACTAGATAGGCCTTTGGCCTAACCCAGCCGGGCTTTTCTGAGGTTCATAGTAGGAGGAGATTAGGGAACAGGGTCCTTGTGTGTATAGGAGGGTTGCATTTGGCACCCCATCTCATCTTTGTATTCCCTTGGAGCAAAGTATCTTGGAAAAACCAAACTGTCAACTGTAATTTTGGCAGAGCTCAAAGTGGTCCATACATTTCATCCTGCAAAGAAAATCCGCCACACACACACACACACACACACACACACACACACACACACACACAC
>JAJKFI010000144.1:2173117-2203136 GCA_029204185.1 Lerista edwardsae
ACACACACACACACACACACACACACACACACACACACACACACACAAAATAACAGGAAAGTTGTCCTCCCCATTTTGGAAGGCACAGAAAATAGTTTAAATATTGATGTGCTTCTCCCCCCCCCCTCCAAAAAAATAAGAGAAAGAAAATCTGAAAAATTTGGGGGACTCAGAGCAGGCCTGGAAACGTCCTCCCTTCTCTGCCCTAAGCCTGAAATTCCTTGTCACTGTCCACACAAGCACGGAATGCTCACAGCCTCGAATACGTTGTCCCAGCTTCCTGCCTTTGCCTTTGACAAGGGCTGTCAGAAGAGGTTTCCATCTGTTTCCGAGGTCTGTGTAACGGGTTCATTATCGAAGCCAATGTGACAGGTGTTGAGAACAGGACAAGGAACCTTTTCTGAACCACTGAACTTGTGCGACAAGAAATCAATCTTCTTTCGTGGGGTGGGGGGTTGTCACAAGGGCCCAAAGTCTGCAGAGAAAGCAGAGGACCTAAGTCTCAAAAAAAAGTTTGGAAAACTGGGTGTAGCATCCGGGCACAAAAGGGTCACCCTAGAGCAGGGGAAAGTCTCTGCTCGCTCACTCCTCCCACTCCCACAATTTAAAAAAGGGTTAGGGTTAGGGTTAGGAGAACAGGAAATAAGTGGAGAAGAGAGGTTCAGTGGCCTTCTCGGAGACATTCTAGGTCACCACTCTTCTTTCCTACAGCTATTTCTTGAAGAAGAGAAGGAGGAGGTTCTGCTGCCACCAGGGCTGGGGTCAGACTTCTTGCTGCCCAAGGCAGCAGGCCAAATAGTCCCGTTCCGAATGATGTGCCAGCATCTTCTCCTCCCAGTATGCTGCAACATCCCAGCTCCAACATCCCAGCTCAGCATTTCCACCCTCTTCCTCTCTGTCGCCCTCTCACATCTCAGGAAGGAGAAAAAGGAGCAGTGACGGCAAGCACAAAAACAGATGGGTGCTCCTGGGCAATCCTTGGCCTGATGCAACCATTTCAGTTGGCCTCACAGATGGGCCAGGCCTGGTCCTGGTTTTATGCACCAGCTGATGATGTCTGCTCCAGCTTTATATGCGTTTTTAAATTGTTCTTTCTCAAAAAAAAAAAAATGCAAGGCGTCGTCTTGGCAGTTTTAATGTTTCCAGCGTTGGAATTGGCATGACTCTGTCTGCTTTCTAGAGGGGGCAATCTAATGTCCGAATGGGGCAAAATTTGATGACCCAGACACTTCTTACCTGTCTGCTCTGTGATTCCTGCAGGGGTGTGACCTTGACCTTGTTCCCTTCTCTTCTCCTTTGAGCACATCCCCTTTTGTCCTCTGATCACCAACCTGATAAGATGTGCTGACCAAGAGCGCTGATGCCCCCCCTGCCATCTGAAGCACACTTCCATTCAGCACCAGGGCCTCGCCTTCCAAGTGTTAGTTCCTCTGGTCCTAATTCGATGCTGTAGTACGCACTGGATGGAACTGTGAGTAAACCTGTCTTTTTGCATCTTTACCAAGCCTCTGCCTCATGTGTGTTAACAGCAGTCAGCCTGGGAGAGGGAGTTTCCCATGGGGTGATACCAGTGGTGTCATCTAAATGATTTAATAACAGGTACTCACTTTTGATTGGCACGTGTCGGGACCCGCCCACCGGAAGTGATGTCATAAGCCGGAAGTGAGGTCGTGGCAGGAAGTGACATGAAAAAAGCCCTTTTTGAGGCCTCAGATGATTTTAAACTGACCCAACAGTTGCAACAGTATTCCACAGCACCCCCAGAACATGTTAAGGAGGGCTGGCATCATGTTAAAACCCCAGACCAACTCATTTTTCAGTGGCAAGGCAAGGCAAGTCTCCGCTCGCTGCCTGCCTGCCTGCCTGGCTCTGAGAACATGCAGGCAACTCGAACATGCAGGAAATTCAAACGTTGCAGAGGGCAGAGTCAACGAGTGGGCGGGCGAATGGGCGGGGCCAGCTGTAATCCTAGAAACCGGTACTCGCGTACCCCCTGCATGACATCACTGGGTGATACCCTAAAGGGGGGGAATCTGCTGCTTACTCTACTCTGCTCTCCCCCATCACCAATAAGAAATCTCCAACAAACAGGTCCTATGCCGCAGTTTGGAGCCACCTGACACATCCTTCTGCATCGCAATTCAAGGTGGATCTTTAGACCAAGGTGGGTGAAATGTAGCCTTTGAGAGTAGGAGGGCCCCACTCTGTGTCCTTTGCTGGCAAGAGTTGCAACATTGCAACGATACGCTGTGTCTTCTGGTGAGCTGCCTGCAGTGGAGAATTCCCGAGGAGGCCTTCAGACCCTTCTGCAAGTTAAATGCCACCTCGGCAGGTAGTTCCACATTTCAATAATGCCATCGCCATGTCTTGACCTCCCTTCCGATTGCTGACATCTCAAATGGACATGTTTTATTAGGTCTAAGTAGTGGCAGAAACACGGAAAGCAGGGCTGACATTTCTCCTTTCCCCCCTGCTGTCTCAGCTTCTGAAGCCTTGACCTTCTACCCGCCGTGTTTCAAATTGTGCTGGGGACGTTTGTTTGCAACATCAAAGGGTTGTCAAGAACACTCAGGAAGGACAATGATGGCCACCAACCACTGTCATTTTCTGTCATTTGGGGGGGGGGAGTGCTAATTATCTCAGCGTTCAAACTTGGTTGATTTCCTGTTCTCTGTTCATATTACCTTGGCTATCTGCAGAACTGGATCCTCAGATTCCACCATCTGCAGATGTTGACTGTACCTCAGAGCCAATTCCGGTTGTGTCTGGAAGGTTTCTGAGGCCAGGGAAGGCCCACAGAGTGGGCTGCAGGTCTCTCCAATCCTTAGAACACCTTCTAGACGTGACCAGAATTCACATCTACAAATTGGAAGTGGCTTCTGGTTGTGTCAGAGAAGAGGAAGCAGGAAGGCTTATGGAGCAGGCCTTGGGACAGATCCCCTGGGAATATCAGGATCCAATTGTAGTTCGATTGTCCTCAGAGGTTGTCCTGGTTGGCATATCAGGGGATGGCTTGCAAGGATGACCCAGAAGAGGAAGTTGCTGCAGGTGTCCCTTCCACAGCACACCTGGACAACACACAAAGTAGGGTTTCCTCAGCACCATAGCAAAGAAGGACTTCCTTGAAAGATCAATGCACTCGCCCCCTGTCCATAATGTGGAAAGATATTGAAAGGCAATGGAAGGACACACAAAAGAGGGCAAACTCAGTCAGGTAAATCTACTTCCAGAGAGGCTGAAGGGGCCAAGGAAGAGGCTGAAGAGGAAGCCCAGGTGTGGCACGACCCTCTTCCATTCCTTAGGTTGAGGGGAAGGGAACAGTACAGTACTTTTGCCTTCGGGCAAAAAGGTGGGATATAAATCTAATTAATAATAATAATAATAATAATAATAATAATAATAATAATAATAATAATAATAATACAGGGCAGACTGCAATATTGGCCTTGTTGTCAAAGAAGCATATAATCACATACTGGAAAGATATCTACAAGGTCATCTAGTCTGAACCCATGCCCCTAAAAGGAAATCCATCTAGAGCATCTCCAGCAGGTGCCTGCTAAGCCTCTGCTTGAAGATCTCCAGATTGCCCTGAAAGGTGGCTCATGACCTGATCCTGATGAAGGAGGAACAATTGAGAGCCAGGAGTGTGAAGTGGTTCTAGAGTTCCAGATTCAGATCCAGATTCAAGCCCCCACTGAGCCATGGGTGACCTGGGTGACCTCAGGCCAGTATGATCTGTCTTTTGTCTACTGACTGGCAATGAATCTCTGGGGCCAGAGGTCTTTCACAGCCCTACCTAGGACAGCCAGTCACCAAGACTGGGAGCTTCTTCCCTAGATGGCAGAAGCTTCCCTGGGTGAGTTGGAGACAACTCCCTTCCACCAAAGTGCGCTGTCTTTCATCCCAGTGGCTGAACGTTCCACAGGCCAAAGTTAAAATCCACCATTGTGCTGTTCACAGTTTCACCACTACAAGAAGCAATTTGGCTACTGCAACCAAACAGTGACAGTCTTGCACAAGTCAAAGGCGAGACATTCTGCCTTTGTGCTGGTGTAGTGCCTTGTAGAGACAGTGTGCCTTGGTGTAGATTGGTACACCAGGCCTTAGGGGTGGAGCTTGGGGCAGTTTTTACCCAATGAGCCTTTAGCCTGGCCTTCTGAGCTTGAAAGGCATGGCACCCCTTTCTGTCCACCTATATGGTGGGGGAAACTAGTTAGCCTAGTGTGGGCATCAGGGCCCTTGGGGAGGCCCAGTAGGGAGAATTTGGCAGAACAACCCTAAAGTAAGGGAAATTCAGAAGACAAGCCGGAAGCAGTCTGTCAGGATATTGAAGCACATTGAAAGCAGACTTTAGAAACATGAACAGAACCAGAGTCTGTCATGAGACTGTAACCGCTGAGTCATGCTGAGTCACGGGGCATGCAATCATTAAGATGATGTAATGGCAGAGCTGATAGGCTGATAGATGAATAAAGCAGGTACAAATTCCCTGTTTTTCCCTGCTACAAATTCTCTGCTGCTGGACAGCTATCTGTACATTGCTGCTATAAATTATCTATTTATATAAAAACGGACGTGGGTATGTTTGTGTGTATGTATGTATGTATGTATGTATGCGGGTGTGTATGTATGTATGTTATGCATAGGCTCGGGAACGCCTGGACCAATCCGCACGAAACTTGGCAGGAATACACCTTGCAGCATGGAAGGAAACACTGCGGGGGTCAGACTCCCGTACAGCCCCCGGGGGGGAGGGACAGCTTCCGGGGGGGGGCGGGGAAGGATTGTATTAGAGTGAAAGTGTGCTGCCACCCTGTGGTCACAAAGGATTCTGCAGGTCATGAGCTGGGATTGCACTCACTGAGCTGATACACAGGAAGAGACCTCAGAAACGAAAGTGAAACTGCTTTGCACTGCCTGAGTTGCCCAGGCTGGAAAGAGCATGATCCAGAGAGTTCCAACACCCAGTCGGATCTGAGAGGGACCTATTTCCAGAGGGCTAACTGGCCACCTCTTCCTGTTTCTCACACGTCAGTGCTATCCTACCACAGGACCTGCAGACAGTGCTCAGTAAGTGTGACAATTTCATTACGCTCCTTTGCTTGATTCTGTCCCTGTATTCATTCCTTCTCCTAATAGAAGCTGGGGATACTTTGTCCCCCGGGCAACGCCGGGTAACAAAAGGCTAGTGTGTAAATATATTTGCTGCCTGTATTCCTTCATTGTGGACCAATGGCCAGAGTTCCTGCACAACTGCGCTACTCTGACACAGTTCCAAGAGGCTGCGGGGCTTGTGGATGCAATCTGGCAAATCCTGGGGCTGAAATAGCCAAATCTGTCTGGAAGTCTGCTTTGATGAGCTGAGCAATCCGACTGCCTCGACTCCTTTGCAGAGGTTGGTGAGGAAAACCAGGAGGCTCTCTGGTTAGAGCCAGAATGCCAATGTCCAAGAGTAAAAAAAATTAGAGATATAAATAAAATTTATGATAGACTTAATCTCTCTAGGGTAAAATGGAAATCAATCAAAACATGTGAATTAATGGACCAAATGGATCTGAGCCAATGTTTCCCAAATTTTGGGTCAGAACCAACCCACAAATGGGTCACAACCTAATTGTTGGTGGATTTGAAACTGACAAGCTGATAGCTGACAAGGAAAACGTATTGAGACCTATGGAGAATGAAACTGAGCCACACTTGTGCATTTACTCACAAGTAGGCACATATTGAATGACAGGTGAAGGGGAACACAAGGCCACCAGAATGGTCCCAATCCAAGAAATGTGGATCTGAACAAACGCTCCAGAAGGCAGCCCCACTCAATATAGTGAAAAGGACAAAAACAGGGTCTTGAGCAGCTGGTGCTGTGAAACTGTTTCGTGGGTCCTGATACAGTCATTTTAAAAAGTGTGTCCCAGTGCTAAAAAGTGTGAAAGTTTGTAAAAATCTACTGTGAGAATATATATATATTGATTCATGATTTTGAACAACACCACTAAACATAGTGTAACTGGAAATAAAGAAGCTGGTGTTCTCAGATAGCCAGGGTAAGAAGGGAGGGGTGGCTGAAGAAGCGGCTTGTGTGTAGGCCAATACAAGGCCTGTTTTGGATGACTAAGTTGCAAAGGGAAGAAAACAACAGACAAAGGAAAGTTATGAGAAGCAGGGAGGGGGACTGAGAGCACTCCTCAGCTAAGATAAGGAGAAATGAGTGAGTTTGCGTGATGAGGCTTTTGGCCTGAACATGGATCATGGGTTAAAGCATGTGCAAGGGAGGGGGAAAGTAAATTATTCTGCATGAGTGCTAGCAATTGGCTGAGAGGTAGCAAACGAAGGTGCAGTAAGGAGCTCCGCCTCAGTAGTATAAATTGTTGCACCCATTTTGTACAAGGTGTGGTTTTGCAGCCTGTTTTCATTTGATTTTTGCTTACCACCCATATTTGCAAATATGTAAATAAACCTTTTTATTGAACCATGAATTGGGAGCCAAATTTTATACCTAACACTACATAAGCACATTGTAATATAACATTCATACATGTAAGCCTGCAAGTAGACAAACAAAACTGTGCAGATTTCATCTGAACTGTAAATAGTTACAAAACCATTTGTTTTAGTGACTGCAAACTGATCTCCAAAAATTCAGGAGACAATTAAAATCTTTGCTGTATGAAACCTGCAATGTGGTGTTAAGTTACAGTTGCCGATTGCAGTGTGTTACACTAGTGCAAGACCCCTTATGTGCAGGGCCGAATAGGAAGCAATTGGTCCAATTGAGGGCACAATCCTAACCTGGAGTTAGGCCAGCAAAATTTGGCTGGCACAAGGAACACCGTAAAGCATGTTTGGACCACTCTCAGATCAGGGAGGATGGTGCACGTCCGTTTGCTGACCTCCCTGACCATTCAAACTACTTTATAGTGTCCCTTGTTCCAATCAAACTTTGCTGGCCTAACTCCAGGTTAGGATTGCTCTCTCAGTTAAAGCCAGGCCTGGGAGAAATGACAGTTGTGTTTGTAGCTTCCTGCACTAAAGAAGGGACATTTACAAGTGAGGGACTGCTGCAGAATTTATATGGAATTGGATCTGTAATCAATAAGGTGGTTTCTTCCAATAAGCTGACCTTGTCTGGTGTCATTTATTGGGAGGGTGGGTGTCAGAGCAGCAATGCTTTCCACTCCTAAGAAAACAACTATTGAATGGCTGACACGATGATTTCAGTGCACATTAAAAGCCTGCCAAGTCGAGATAGATCTATAAACTTCGGGTAGTTCTCGTTTTCATTTCTTGCAAATGAAAAAAAAATTATATATTTATGCAGGGTGAATGATAACAGCTCAGTGTCCTGAAATAACTCCGATCCACCCTTCCCTGGTGGCATGTCCCATTGAACACCATGAGGCTACTTTGGAGCAGGCATGTGTAGCCTTGCACCCTCACGTGAAAAGGTGATCTCAGCTCGCTGAAACGATTTAAAAAAAACAAATGAAGGGAATGCCTTTAAAGAACCCAGTTAATTCCTTTTCTTTGATTTTTCCCCCCTTTCTGAGAACTATTTATGCGGCTTGCCTGAGAGATGGTGATAAATATGTTAAGGTTTCATTATTAGAGACACACTTGCAGCATCATGCAGCTCTGGTGCGCAATACAGAATTCATGAGCCTCTGGCTGACTTTTGCATTAAACCACTTAGGGGAGGTCACTTCAACCAAGTCGGTCTATTTGCATACTAACCAGGAGGCTGCCGGAGGAGCTCCGTTCTCAGAGTGCATCCTCAAGATATAAGACCCGTTTGCACATTTTTTTCCAGCTTAGTGAAAATCACCACCATTCTCCTGAAGGAGCCTCTGAAGACGAGATGAGCACTACAGTGAGAGAGCGTCAACACTACCAATTATGGCCAGGTCTTTGAGACTTGCCCAGCTCCCAGACCAGGCGCAAGCAACCTCATGCTCAGTCCTGGGATGGTTGATCTGCATGTACCTTTGCCTTCTTCTATCCATGCACACACTAGTCCTATGGCTGGAAGTGAGCCTGCCAAAGGATGTGGTAATGGCATCTGGCCTAAATGCTGTTAGAAAGGGGTAGACAGATGGATGAAGGCCTGATCTGACCTGATATCATGATGGCTTGCATGTAATTCATCTGTGGAACTCCTTACCACTGCATGCAGCGACGGCATCTTGTACATTCTCTGTGTTCCCATTAAATGATTAATGTTTAAAAGTTTTTGTTCTACTTAATGTGCTTGTACTTTGTACTTCTACCTTGTACTTTGTTCTCTGTAAGCCACCTTGGGCATTTCCTTCTGCATGGGAAAGGCGGTGTATAAATTCTTCAAATAAATAAATTAGACAGTTTGATGGAGGAAAGGTTCTTCATAGATTCCAAGTCTTTATGACTGAATGCAACCTCCAAGTTTTAAAGACAGCCTGAATGCTAGAGGCAATGGCAATAAGAACTTGTTTTCTTCTATGCTCCCTGAAACATCTGATGGGCCACAGTGAGATGGACCAGGTCAGTCTTTGGCCTGATCCAGCAGGGCTCTGATGACCATTCGTGTTTTGCTGATTAGTGGGCTTAGTTCATCTAGCAAAGTTGGTGTCACATTCTGATTGCAGAGGCTGAATCAATACTTCCTGACATTGAATTTCACCTCTGTCATCATCACACCATGGTTGGCATGCAATTCCTCTGTGGAACTCCTTGCCACAGGATGTGGTGGCAGTATCTGGCCTAAGGTAAAGGTAAATGTTCCCCCACGACCGAATGGTCTAGTCATGTAGGGGGCGGTGCTCATCTCCATTTCAAAGCCTGTAGAGCCGGCGTTTTTGTCCAAAGACAAGCTTCTGTGGTCATGTGGCCGGCATGACTATACGCCAAGGCGCACGGAATGCCGTTCCCTTCCCACCAAACTTCCAATGCAAGTTTATCTATCTACGTGCATTTAGGTGCTTTCGAACTGCTAGGTTGGCAGGAGCTGGGACAAGCAACGGGAGCTCACTCCGTCACGCAGTCTTGAACTCCCAACCTTGCGGTCGGAAAGCCCATCAACAGTGGATTAACTCGCTGCACCACCAATTTAAAAGGGAATTGGACAGATTGATGGAGGAATGGCCCATCACAGGTTACAAGCCATGATGGGCATACACAACCTTTTAAAGGTAGCCTGTCTCTGAGTGCCAGGTGCAAGGGAGTGGCCACAGAGATCTTATGTGCTCTCAGAGGCACATTGATCTGTTGGGCCATTGTCCCATCAGTTTCCCTTTCTGATTGCTTGCACCCATTTGAGACTAATTAGCTTCTCTTCTAACAAAATACACCCTAGCTCTGTGCAAAACACTGCTGAACCCCACCACCTGTACGAAGGCAAAATGCACTTTTGCTAACCTCTTGCTCAACAGTCCAGAGGTTCCCCTTCTCCTGTTCCAGTCAGAAGTTCCTTGGTTCCCAGCAGCCCTTGGGGTGGGGCAGCTGCACACCAGTCTCCAGCAATCTCCAGTGTCCTCCATCCAGTCCGTTAGTTAGTCAGCAGAATAGTCCCCCATCTCAGAATACTCACACACTCTTACTCTGCAAAAGTTTCTTCTTCTACACCCACACCTTTCCTTCCACGCCAAACTCTCTGCTCCAACACCCACAGCTGCCTGGCAGTGTGGCTTCCTCCTTGACTTCCCAGGTCCTCATCATCCTACTAGGGTGCAGCTGTGAATCACATTGTGGCAGGCAAAGGCTCTGGGGTTAACCCTGTAATTCCCAGGCTTGCTCAGACAAGGGGCCACTGCTGATACCATTCCCTATCTGCTCAAAATAGTTGTCCGCATTTTCCACTGTAAGATAAAGGAAGTTAACCACTGAAGATAAAGGAAGATAACCACTGTAAGATTTGCTGCCTAATTCAGCAAAGCTCCTCTTATGTTCTTATGCGTTTGGGTAGGCATCACAAGTGTTGAACATGACAGAAGGGTTTCGAAGAGCGATTATTATGGAGATATAGGGCAGTCATGGGTCTGGATTGGAAGCTCTGGCCAGGCCAGTCTGACTGCTTGATCTTCTCCACCTGTGTGACTCCCCACCTGTCCAGCCTCCACAGATGTCCCAGTCATCACAAATGAATCAATTTGTAACAAGGCCACCGGAAAAGCAGAAGGCAAATTGGTTCCATCCTCAAATCATCTCCTGGAAAAGTTTGCCGCGGCCTAGATGAGCACCCACTGCTGGCCCATTCATCATGCGCGCGTACACCTCTACTTCCGAGAAATTTATGAGGCTGTTTCCTGTAACCTGCCAGCTCGCACATATAAATATGTTGTGTGTTGGAATGCCTTGTTAGCAAAACATTCATCACAGATGCCAAGGGAAGCAAAAGAGCTAATCTGGATATTTGGTATATGGCGTGGCATCAGAGACGAGGGCTTGTGGAACAGCTTTTGCTTCTAGGTCTGGGTGTACATATGTTCGGTGCCCGCTCTTTTGTTGAATGTTCATATCTTTTTAGGGACTTCCCATTTTTCAGCTGCGGTCTTTGAGGGTTAACTCTGCCCTGATTTCCACTCCTCCGCCATTTCCATTTAACTAAAATTGAGTTTTGGAAGAGTGAGAACAGATAAAAGGAAATACATTTTTATCCAGTGGATAATTAATATGTGGAACTCCTTGCCACAGGAGGTGGTGATGGCATCTGGCCTAGGTACCTTTAAAAGGGGATTGGACAGATTTCTGGAGGAAAAGTCCATTGCAAGCTACAGGCCATGATGGTTAGTGCAACCTTCTTACTTTAGAGGTAGGCCACCTCGGAGTGCCAGATGCAGGGGAGTGGCAATGAGATGCACGTATCTTGTTGTCTTGTGTGTTCCCTGAGGCACCTGGTGGGTCACTGTGAGATACAGGAAGCTGGATAGATGGACCCTTGGCCTGATCCAGCAGGGCTCTTCTTAAGGCCCAGATTGGGTTATTATTTACCTCAGCATTTTACCTTAGAATTTTACCTCAGAATTTACCTTGGAATACCAGATGCAGGGAAGTTGCAACAGGATAGAGGCATCTTGTTGTCTCATGTGCTCCCTAAGGCACCTGGTGGGCCACTGTGAGATACAGGAAGCTGGACTACATGGTGGGGAGAGGATAAGTGGTTTCAGGAGGTGGAGCGGGGGGAAGTTTGAGGGAATGTGTAAGGAGTTTTTTTTTTACACAAAGACTTTAGTTTCTTGAAATGACTTAGGACAAGTCAAAATTACTCAACCTTTTCTGCTAATCGAGGTGCTATGACTCATGACGTGACGTTGCTGACAGGAAGCGCAATCCTAGCATGCCCGTCACGTTGACGCAACGTCATAGCGTCGACGCGACACAATGATCGCCAACGCGAGGGCGCCGACCAGCACCCCTGCATCGGCATTTAAGCAACGGGCCCGATGCTGCAGGCAGCACTGATCCTGTTGTGCCGGCGCCGAAGCCGGCTGGCGCGAGGGAGGCTCCGTGTCGAGATGGCACGGGGATTGGCAAGGGGGAGGGTGATTCTGTGTGGGGGGAGGGCGGGACATGGGCAGGCTTGTGAGGCAGCCATAAGGCAATAAGGCTGCATCGTAAGCAGTGATGTCATGCAAGGGGAACGCGGGGGAACTCAGTTCCACTAGTTAAAATTAGGGCTGACTCAGCCCACTTCCCTCTCCCTCCTCCCCCCTCCCAAGTCCTCTGCAAAGAGCTTTTCTTCTTGGTTGGCCGGCACTCAGAGGGTTAAAGGGAGCGACTCCGGATTCCTAGGGGGGCGAAGGGGGAAGGGCTGCAGTGGGGAAGTCCCACTGACACGTGCCAATCAAAAGTGAGTTCCTGTTCTTAAATCATTTAGATGACACCACTGATCCTAAGCCTGATTGCGAGGCCGTGCACTCCCGATTCAAACCATGAGGTCTCCTTGGGTCTGCGCCTGCTATCCAAGGAGCACATAGGAAAGGCAGGCACCTCCCCTACAGTAAGGGAGCACAGGTTCTGATGGAATGGCGCGTTAGCAGATAAAGCCGTTTAGTTGAACCTAGGATCCACACGAAGAAAGATGCAGAGACCAGGTTTCAAACAGAATTTCAAGGTACAAACAGGTAACAGCTCTCAGAAAGCATGACTGGCTTTCAGCACTCACTGAGCTAGACAGAAAACACAGACACACAGCTCAGCTAGGAGCTCAACAAAATTGCAACATTTACCCGGACAGACCACATGACCAGGTCCTCTGCAAAAGGTACAGCTGCTAGCACATTCCAGCTTGCAAATTCTTGCTAGAGTTAAACTAAATATCCCAACAGGTTCCCTTGCCGCGGGGAGGCTTCAGCCTCTCCTGAGCAGCACAGGATGCGGCCCGTCGGCCATGCTGGTCCGGCGCTGCTCAGGATTGTGCTCTCAATCCCCGACTTGCTAAATGTGACTCCATTACATCCCTGCAACACAGTCAACTAACCACAAACATGAGTCCGCTGCTGCCTACTGAGCCCAACCATTGGCCTAGTTAGCCTAGGATGGCCTGCACTGACTGGCAGCATAACTGCAGAGTTTCAGGAGGTCTCCCCTGGCATTGTCCAGGCATTGTCCTTCAGATCTTTGGCAAGCACCTGGCCAATCTTGCTGTGAATCTTTTGGCAAGAGTCTTCTGGGGAAAAGGCCAACTTCTTCTACTCATGCGGCCCCCTTCACTTTCCTTGCTAAACCGCAGAAAACGTATCAGCTGGCAACAAGTTTCAACAGCATAAACTCTTTTGATGGGGAGGAAGGAGGGGTGAGGGAGACAAGATCCTCACTTCCTCCTCTGGGGCGCAGTGGCCTTTTCCAGAGGACAGTTTAATCTTTTTAGAGACAGATGAATATGAGGCTCAATAATCCGGTAATGCCAGGAGAAGATGAGGGGCGAGGGGCAGAATTTCAATCGGGGATGGGAAAGGGAGTGGAATCCGAGGCTGCTGAATTATCTACAGTGTTTCATGCTCAGAGATTCGAGCACAGTGGAAGGCAGTGCAGAAGACAGCCCCCTCCTTGACCTACATTTCCCTGGCCCACCTTGGAAAATGCTGAAGCTGCAGGTGGAGTCTTTCCAGGTAGCGATGCACAGGCACGGAGGTCCAGGGTCCAGCCTATTAGGCCAAATGGGCAAATAGTAGAGGAGTACATGACAAGTTGTTTATGGTTCATTTGTACGGGGCCAAACATGGCAGTGGACCAATGTACCATTTGAGAGGGCCCAAAGATCCATGGGTGGGAGGTTGGCAGACTTGCTTGCTGTCTTAGGGCCATCAGGAAATAAGATGGTGTTGTGCCACATTCCCTCTCTGCAATCTTATGTCCACAGTAGCTTCCCTTTTATCATCAAAAGCCAACTAAAGCCACCCTAGTCATACAGGGCAGCACCAAGCAAAGGCAAAAAGCTTGCCTGCTAAGCCACACCAACCCTTCTTCCTCCTCCAGTTGGTGGCTCCAGGGGTGTGGCAACCACACAATAATTCCCAACAGCAACCTTAGTTGCAACCACAATCACAGTCCCAACAACCTCAAGTATCTTTTATCCAGTCCATCCATCCAACAGTCAGTCCCAGTCTGTCCATCTGTCTGTCCAAATCAGTCCGTCCACTCTCCGTCCGTCCGTCCGTCCGTCCATCGCTCCCTCCCTTCCTCCCTGCCTTCCTTCTGCAACCCTTTTCCTCCTTCCTAGGACTACACCCACAACACTGCTCTTACCAGGAGTTCCTTTTATCCTCAGGCCCTTGTCATCCCCAACTGGTTGCAGCTGTGAACCAGCTGCAGCCAAAGGCTCTGGGGTTAACCCTGTTAACCCTGGGTTAACCCTGGCTGATATGGACAAGGGTCCACTGCTGATACCATTCCCTATCTCCTCGGGGTGATCCTCTACAATTTCCATAACCGATGGTTGCTGTAGATCATACCTGAGGATATCATGCAGGGTTGGCCCAAGACCTCCTGATGCCTGAGACATCATGCCAAATGATGCGCCTTCTTAGCCAATGATGTGCCGGCCTCTGCTCCACCCACTCTCCAGTGCTCAGCACTCCCTTCCCCCTTCCTCCTTGTCTTCCTTTTCCAATCAAGGGAGGAGGAGCCAGTAGACAGACTAAAATGGGCACCTCCACCCATCTGCTGCCTGAGGCAACAGCTTCAGTTGGCCTCGCACATAGTCCAGCTCTGATAGTGAGGGTAAGGACCATATGTCCTGGTATCTCTGTTCCCATTGATTGAGATCTTGTGAGACTGGAAGTCCGGACTATTCAAAAATCAAGCCGTCGCTAATTGCCCTGCACACAGCGAAGTTCCTGCAGTTTGAAAGCTTGTGTAAATAAAAAGAGATAAATGTTTGAGCATCTTTTTCTCTGCGGTGAGGCAATGAATTATGTGGTCTTTCCATCACCTGTGAAGGCTCTGTTGGACCCACCAGAAATTGGGATGCAATCCACCAAGTGGGACAACCCACAGTTTGAGAAAGGCCAAGCAATAGCATCTCCTTCACACTTCCTCTTCCTGTTCCCTTGTGCGATGCAAGGGGTTGGCCACAGGATGCAGATACTTTGTGGTCTTGTGTGCTCCCTGAGGCATCTGGAGGGCCACTGTGAGATACAGGAAACTGGACATGATAAGGCTTTGGCCTGATCCAGCAGGGATCTTCTGATGTTTGTATGTTCACATTGTCCTCTGATTCTTTTTAAATTCACAAAGTGGAAGGAACAGAGGCTGGAATGTCACCAAGTGAAGAAGTGTTTCACATGCAACCACAAACCCCAGAAAATATTGTTCTGGCAACAAACATGAAAAAAAGCCATGGCCTAACCCTAACCCCCCAAATGTCAGAATCCTATTTTCTGTCATCAGACCCTCAAAATGTCAATGCAAGTCTCACTTTAGGAAGACATTTTAGGAAGACATTCAGGACCACGTCAGGTTGGTTGATGGTGCACATTCCATGGCAGCCGGTATTGCATAGATCAGTAGTATTCAAACGTTTTAGACCGGGACCCACTTTTTAGAATGGCACTTATGTTGGGACCCACCGGAAGCGATGACATGAACCTGGAAGTGACGTTGTGGCAGGAAGTGACATCATCAAGCAGGAAGTGCTGTCATTGTAACATAATAAAATGAGACTCCTGGAATGCAAACTGGCCTTCTTGGACTGCAGCTATTGTATGACCGTGAAACATCCCTGACAGAAAGCAGGAATAGGACAAAATATGATGTAAAAGCACTGAAATAAAAACAATTTAAAAAAAACCCTCACTTGAATTCAAACTGTTAACACTCACGAAAGGAGTAAGGTCTGAAGGTTCCAAAATGGCTGCTCCCAGCTTTCGGCAACCCACCTGACATCAGGTTGTGACCCACCAAATGGGTCCCGACCTTCAGTTTGAATAACACTGGCTTAGATGGCTTAGAACACTGGGTTAGAACTCCATCATCGCACCAAGAAGCAGTATACGCAGTCTGTCCACCCCACTCGCCGTCAGAGCCATTCCGGGTGGCGACAGGAACACACAGCAGACACTGTTTGGTTCTGCAAGTGCCTGCAGGTTGCAGTCACCACCTGGAATGGCTCTGACAGGGAATGGGAGGGAACACTATACAAAAGGCATATTGGGCTGCCTGCAGTACTTGCTGCAACACACACCCCTATAGTTATGTCATTGGAGCCAGACTTTGTGTGTGTGTGTGTGTGTGTGTGTACACACACACACACACACACACAGAGAGAGAGAGAGAGAGAGAGAGAGAGAGAGAGAGAGAGAGAGAGAGAGAAGTATGAACTCTGGCTGATTAACAAAATGCTCTTTGCCCTCAGGTTAATAGCAGATTTCTCAGTCCTGCTACGGAGTAATTATTAGTTAAGGAGACCTCAGCAGTGGTTCTTTGATATTCTGCAGCCAGTTGACATCAATTTGAATTAGAGCTAAAACAGATGTATAGTTTGTTCTTTCGCCATTACATTAATTTCAAAGATAGTACACCTTCAAACTTTAAAAATGCAGGTTTGGCTTTAGCACCTAATGTGCACCATGGAGATGCAGTTTGATAAACTATTCCCCTCGAATGGATGGCCACTGTCTTATCCTTCTTCTGCTTCTTTAACTTCATATAAAAAGTGTCACTGGTAATTAATCTGTGGAATTCCTTCCCGTAGGAAATGGTGATGGCACCTGAAGGCCTAGATCGGTGGTTCCCAAACTGTGGGTCAGGACTCACCAATGGGTTGCAAGCCAATTTCAGGTGAGTCGCAAAACACCTAAAGCAGCAATATTGAAAATATAGGAAGGTGGGATGCTGAACATGGGGAGGCACTAGCGCCAACACTGTGGGTGCCGAAGAGCAGGGCCCCCCCCCATGTTCGGCTCTGGGCTGGGAGTGCACCCAGCCCAGTGGCAAACAGGCCTAGCCGAGGGCAGCGCGATCGAGCCAATGAGCCAAAGCATCACTGGTATGGAATGAGGTCAGGGATTCAGAAATGAGCAGCCGGGTTGGTGCAACAGAGATAGAAAGCTATCGCCTTGCCCAAGACCAACCAGCAAGACCTTTCCTTCTCACATTTTTAGTTAATTTTGGGCATAATCAAGTGAAGATTTTGCTTCCACTAGACGCTTAATTGTTCTTATGCAATTTTTTTTTTAATGGCTGAGATGTCTACTTGCTCCTAAGGCATTACTTATCCCTCGGCATTTTTATTTTTTTTTAATTGCTCCAATTTAGGCTTTGTTAAATGCTGCCGCCTTGCATTTATGTTGGATGTGCCTTGCATGTTGCTGAGAACTTTTCCTATTTTACATGGATAAAGATGCATATGCTCTAAAAGCCCACCTGAGGCTTGATTCTCAATGGCCAGGACAAGAGTCACAAGGACAAGGTACTAGGAAGGCACACGGAGGAGGCACATGAAATGTGCCTGAATTTCCATATTCATTTGACAAAGATTTCTAGTCGGCCTCTCGTGCCTATTGAGAGTAGCTCCTAACCCCCTTCTTTACCCGATTCTGCAGTGCAGATCAGCACAGACTTGCAGCAACTATTCAGCTGTTGCAATCTGAGTAGATCTCTCTGGGCTGCACAAGCTTACCTCTGGGTAAGGGAATGATTGTTCCCATACCTGGAAGAGATATCCACAACTGTCCCCCAGGCAGGGCTGGCTCTAGCAGCAGTGGGGCATTCCAATGTGGGGCATTCCTGCGGGGCCCCCAACCCTCCCTGCGGGGGGGCCCCCACTCACCAAGAAGAGCTCTGTTTGTGCCACGTGCAAAGCATGGCATGTGGAAGTAGGTGGTAGCCAACTGCTTCCAGATGGCCCATTTAGGGCTCTTCAGAGACAGAGGCGTGCAGGAGAGACCAAGGTGAAGCTGCTCTGCCCTTCCCACTGACTTGCAGCCCATCGAAATCCCAGCTGCAGCCACAGGCAATATGTTCACCCTGGTAGTGTGGGGCTCCCTGAAATGTGGGGCCTGATGTGACGACAATGGTCACATTGGCTTAAAGCCCGCCCTGCCCCCACCCACATCATATGATGCAGCAATCACCATTTTGGCACCACCACATCAATAGGAGATAAAGAAGCTGAACAAGATTGGACTGACAATCAAATGAAGCATTGAGAAAAGGGAGAGGAGAATTCAGAGTGCAGTCCTAAACCGGAGTTAGGCTGGCACTGTTAGGCCAGCAAAGTTTGGCCGGCACAAGGGACACTATACAGCACGTTTGGACCACTCTCAGAATCGGGGAGGCTGGCAGAGACTCCAAGAGTGGTCCAAACATACAGTACAGTGTCCCTGGTACCAGTCCAATTTAGCTGGCCTAATTGTGCTGGCCTAACTCCAGGTTAAGATTGCACCCTGCATGTCTCCTGGTTCTAGATATCGTCCTTGAGAAAGATTCTACAGTTAGAAAATCCCAGCCATCACCAGGTGGGCTATGATTAACCAGATACTACTGCTACCACTACCACTCAGGGCCTGCCTTAAGCCAATGTGACCAATGTCGTCACATTGTGGCGGCCTGCACTTTGTGGGGCCCTCACCAACGCAGCGGGCATATCACCTGCTTCTGCAGATGGGATCACTATGAGCTGCAGGGCAATGGGGCGAGCAGAGCAGCTTACCTTAAGCCCTCTCACCTGCCCCTGCCTTCAAACCGCCCAAAATGGGCCTCCTGGAAACAGTTGGCGCGGATGTCAAGTCACCACCAACTAATTCCATGTGCCATGCATGGTGCCACAAGCCATTTCTTGGTGAGTGGGGAGTATGGGGGGGGGCACGGGAATTCCCCACATGGCCCTCACTGCTCCTAGAGCCAGCCCTGCTACTACTACTTGTAGTAACTTCTAGTTGTAACTTCTAGTTGTAGTAACTTCTAATAATTACTAGTTGTTTTCCCAACTACTACTAGTAGTAGTAGTACCAACAATACCTTTAAAAGTTTCCCAAGTTGCCAGTGGATAAACGTAAATAGCCCCTGAACTCCCTGGGGTTGGGAATGAGGATGAACATCTCCCAGGCTTTCATTCAGTGGGGTTGGTGTGGAGTTTAGAGCGCAACATGTGCTGATATCTTTTTTTTTTTTTAAAGGACCTTTCTCCCCATTCATCATAGTTTCAGCTAACGAGCAGCTAAAGTGATTTTCTATTGCTTGTAATTCACCCCAAATTGTTCCCGATGACAGAAGTGTGCAAATTGACAAGTTCGTACAACCGCTTGATGAGACTGGGGAGGGGGGGTGAACTGATTGTGGCTTTAGCCAGCATCTGAGGCCCTTCAGATAATATATTTGCAATATTAAATCAGGCTGAAAACAAAAAGAGGGGGCCAGTGAGGGGGGAAGAGAGCAGTAATAATTTGTCTGGACGACTCTAAAATAGGTCAGTGGTATAATCGGCAGCAAAACGGTCTCTCAGCATGACCTGAGCCTTCATCAGCCAGGCTTCAGGCGGAAATTAAAAGGGTGCAGTGTTCTCTGTTGCAGCATCTCATATGTTCCAACTGCCCCAATTGACTAGATGAAAGAAAAATACAGCTATGCTGTCCGTGAATGTATGTCTGCTCATCCGATTCAGTGCAAATAGCTCAAGGATAGAAGTTTGTTTGGTCACACCTGCCAGAGACTCCCTGCTGGGCCTCCCCGAGGGCCCCGATGCCCACACTAGGCTGACTAGTTTCCCCTCCAGAGCAGCCTCAGAGATAGGCAAGAGGGAGGGGGTTCCTTCACCCACTGGGCCTCCTCTCTTCCAGCAGCCTTACTTGGAATCACCGGCTGGCCAGCCTCCTCCAGACCACCCTCATCACCGGCTTAGCTCCAGATACCCTAACTTGGCACCACAAAACCCCACCACCAAACCATAGGCAGTCAGCTTGGCTAAGCCACACCTGCCTCTTCCAGTTGGTGGCTCCAGGGGCGTGGCAGCCATACAAGAACTCTCCAGCCAAGGCACCACAGGAACCCACTCACAGTTCCAATAACCAAGTATCCAGTCAGTCCATCCAACAGTCCTTCAGTCAGTCCATCCACAGCCACTTTCCTTCGTACGTCTGCCCGGTGCTGCACCTGCCTGGTGCCCTCCTCCAGCACCTACCACGGTCCCTTACTGCAGCTCTTGCCTCCCACTTTATATTGAGGCAGGCCAATCGGTGTCTGTTGCTGGGCAGGCTCTAGCTCATCAGCCACACCCATCTGCACCTGTGCTAATCCCTTCCTAGCCAAGTGTAAAGTGTAGACAAGTGTAAAGTGATGCACGTTGGGGCCAAAAACCAAAACTTCACCTAAAGGCTAATGGGGTCTGAGCTGTCTGTGACAGCTCAGGAGAGAGATCTTGGGGTGCTGGTGGACAATTCAATGAAGGTATCGACCCAGTGTGCGGCAGCAATCAAGAAGGCCAATTCCATGCTTGGGGTCATTAAAAAAGGGGTTGAGAATAAAACAGCCAATATTATCATGCCATTGTACAAATCGATGGTAAGGCCGCACCTGGAATACTGTGTGCAGTTCTGGTCGCCGCACCTCAAAAAGGACATAGTGGAGCTGGAAAAGGTGCAGAAGTGAGTGACGAAAATGATTACAGGGCTGGGGCACGTCCCTTATGAAGAAAGACTGCAGCGTTTGGGGCTCTTCAGCCTAGAAAAAAGGCTGAAGGGGGGACATGATTGAGACATACAAAATTATGCATGGAAGGGATAGAGTCAATAGAGGGATGTTCTATTCCCTCTCTCAAAACACCAGAACCAGGAGGCATCCGCTAAAACTGAGGGTTGGGAGAGTTAAAACAGATAAAAGGAAGTACTTTTTAACCCAGTGGGTAGTTAATCTGTGGAACTCCTTGCCACAGGAGGTGGTGATGGCATCTAGATGCCTTTAAGAGGGGATTGGACAAATTTCTGGAAGAAAAGTCCATCGTGGGCTATAGGCCCTCCTTACATTAGTAGTAGGCTACTTCAGAGTACCTGGTGCAAGGAAGTTGTAACAGGATGGAGACATCTTGTTGCCTCGTGTGCTCCCTGAGGCACCTGGTGGGTCACTGTGAGATACAGGAAGCTGGACTAGATGGGCCTTTGGCTTGATCCAGCAGGGCTCTTCTTATGTTCTTATGTAGCCAGGGCCCTCATCAGCCTGCAGCTGTGCTCCTGAGGCTTGCAGAAACTCTGGGATTAACCCCATACTTCCTGGGTAATCTGGGACAAGGGGCCACTGCTGATACCATTCCCTATCTCCTCAGGATATCTCCTGCCTTTTCCAATACAACTCATGAGCACACGAGAGCCCCCTCCTTGTTGAGGGAGGAGAAAGGAGGAAGCAGAAGGCCGAGCTTGAGGAGCCCATGCTCTGCTCTCCCCCGCTTGCATGCTGGATCATATGTTGTATGATTGCATTTAGAATTGTTTTTGTATGGTGTTTTACTAAAGCCCTCATGAGCTCCTCTTCATTGATAAAACATAACATCCAAGACTTTATGACGCTGGCTGCTGTTGGAGAATGCTGGTGAGATAACCATTTCAGCACTGCAAAGAGAAAAGCAACATAAACCCAGCCCCCCAATAAGGTATCCCTCTAAGGATGATTAGTTTTACAGACTCGTCCCCTAACCCTGCAATGACACATTAAATCACCAAAGTTTCAATAACTCTTACTGTATCTCCATGGAGATGCACACCATATGGAGTTAATTAGTAGCACAACAAAACAATCAATTAGTTCCTTAATTAGTTTTCCCAGGGAAATGCTAACAAATGCAAACAACGTATTCAAACAAATGTCCACAGCATTGACGGTTTCGAGGCCCCCTTAGAAGTGGCGCCATGCGGGATCCTCCTCCCAGGCTTCGATTTATACCGGCCTCATTGAAAGCAAACTTCAGCGGCTGCCCACCCAGTGCCTTTAATCTTGAAGATCAATTATTTACAATAGATGAATACAATGGAGGCGAGATGTGGAAGTTCTCATTAAAAGAGGGGAGGGGGACAAAGCATACACAATCCCAGCAGCAAATTGGAGCCAGGAAACCACAGTGCAACAATTGGGAAGGAGGGAGAGAAATAATAGAGCTTTCTGCACAGTATCTGAGCACCCATGGATCAGGTAGTCGAATTGGGTGTCCATGTTGCAAACAGATTAAGGCAATCAAGAGGGGTCGCCTCGCCCACTAGTTTGAGAGCCAACAGACTGGGGTGGCACATAGAATCATAGAGGTGGAAGGGACCTAAATGGCCAGTTAGTCCAACTGTAGCAGGAAATCCTCTTATCGCATCTCCTGTCGAGCCTCTGCTTGAAGGTCTCCAGGTGAGCGAGAATCTACCACCTCCCTTGGCAATTATTCCACTGTCGAACTGCTCTTATCGTCAAGAAATTATTCCTGATGTCCAGCCAGAATCTCCTATCTTGCAGTTTGTCCCCATTGGACCTAGTTCTACAGTCAAAGGCAGATGAGAACAGATTTGTGCCTTCTTCTTTATGACGGCCCTTCAGGCTTAGGTTCTTAAGAACCTAAGAACATCAGAAAATCCCCACTGCATCAGGCCAAAGACCCATCTAGTCCAGCTTTCTGTAGCTCACAGTGGCCCACCAGGTGCCTCAGGGAGCTCAGTAGACAACAAGGTGCGTGCATCCTGTGGCTTCCTGCACCTGGCATTCTGAAGTAGCCAGCAATTAATGTAAGGAGGTTGCCCAACCCATCATGGCCTATAGCCCTCCATGGACTTTTCCTCCAGAAATCTGTCGTCCGCTTTTAAAGGCCATCACCACCACCTTTGGCAAGGAGTTCCATAGCTTAATTACCTGCTGGGTAAATTTTCTTTTATCTGTCTTCTGTCCTTTATCTTTGATGAGTGCTGTCATCTCTTCTCTTCTCCAAGCTAAACATACCAAGTTTCAGGTTCATGAAACTAGCCCATTGGATTTACTATGAAGTGGGCCCTCCTTATCTGTGGGTTCAGCATAAGAGAACCTCCCAGATGTGACAAAGGCAATTCCTGTTTGCAGATAAATGGGAAGTACCTTCCAATTACATCTCAGAAGGCCTCCTGAATGTGACTAGATGGCATTACAGCTTGTTGGCAGGCCACCCTGTGGATGTCATTATTCACAGAGTTCAGTATCTGTGGGTGGTCCCCCGTGGATACCATGGGCCACTGTACACAACTGTCTTACGCAGACGGTAGAATACCCATGTATCATCAGACAGAAAACATGGGAAGCTTCCCTGTACTGATTCAGATCAGGATGATTTTGCCCAAGGGGGCAGGCACCCCACACTTGGAGGGTGGGATGTCCTAGAGAGGACCTGCTGCAGTTATTAATTAATTAATTAATTAATCCATTATCTAATCAATACATGTGTTCCAATATTATTCCAAGTCACCGTGTCAATTGCGGGAGATATCTGGCTTTGTTTTCAAAAACAGAACTGCCATATCGTTCCTTTTTTTTGGTGATTTCTGAATTCTGTACTACGCACATGCATTTTTCTGCCAATTTCAGTGCCTCCAAGTTTGTTTGGATATTTACCTCCTGGTGCATGGACAAAGAGCAAACCTGAATTGAGAAAACACCAGAAAACTAGCTATCTTGATGTGAGACGGTATTAGAAAAGGCAGGAGATACCCCCAGGAGTTAGGAAATGGTATCAGCAGTGGCCTCTTGTCAGCCAGGGATTACAGGGTTAACCTCCAGGTGTTTGTCTGCAGCAGGAGCACAGCTGCAGGTTGATGAGGGCTCTGGCTATGAAGGGAGGTTGGCACAGGTGGAAAAGGGTATGGCTGATGAAGTAGGGCCTGCCCAGCAACAGAGACCAATTGGCTGGCAGAACAGACTCCAAGTGTGATTTGGTTAAGATGATTTTTGTTTAGTGTTTGATTGATGAATGTGCACACTTGAATGTGCAACCCCAAAGCACATGCCCCCAGCGCTATCCTCACCCCCTGCAAGAGGTCAGAGGTCACAGACTCTTATGAGGTGGCGATGCACAATCCAGGGATTGGCTGTCCTGTATGCTGGACATTCCCCTCCCTGGGTCTCCTATTCTCCCTCTCCATTAGAGAGCCATTCATCCCCGCAACATCGTGGCAGGTGTGGGGATCAGTTTCTGAAGGCAAGTCGGAGGGGGCAAAACCCAGGGGTGTCAAACTCATTTCATACCTCAGGCTGATTAGCATTCATGGCACCTGCTAAGGGCTTGAAGTGGCGTAACTAGGCAGGAAATGGTGTGATTTAGGGCACATTCCTGACCTGGAGTCAGGCTGGCATAGTGAGGAATGCATGCACCTATCTCAAAATTTGTTTTAAGAATTATCCTAGTTGGAACATAAGAACAAGAAGAGCCCCACTGGATAAGGCCAAAGGGGGCCCCTGATGCCATCAGTCTGAAAAAGCTTCTGGATCACCCACAAGGTCATTCAGGACAATGTGGAAGTGGCAGGAGAAACAAAAGCAAGCAAGCACATACACAAACCTTTTGGAATTCTTTGAAAAGGTCAACAGGCACGTGGATGTGGGTGAACCTGTGGATATCATATACCTAGATTTTCAGAAGGCATTTGACAAGGTCCCCCACCAAAGACTGCTGAAGAAACTTCACAGTCAGGGAATAAGAGGGCAGGTCCTCTTATGGATCCAGAATTGGTTGAGGGCCAGGAAACAGAGAGTGGGGGTCAATGGGCAATTTTCAGAATGGAGAGAGGTGAAAAGTGGAGTGCCCCAGGGATCTGTCTTGGGGCCCGTGCTTTTCAACTTATTCATAAATGACCTGGAGACAGGGATAAGCAGCGAGGTGGCTAAGTTTGCAGATGACACAAAACTTTTCCGGGTGGTAAAAACCAGAAAGGATTGTGAAGAGCTCCAGAATGATCTCTCCAAGTTGGAGGAATGGGCAGCCAAATGGCAGATGCGTTTTAACGTAGACAAATGTAAAGTGATGCACGTTGGGGCCAAAAACCAAAACTTTACCTATAGGCTAATGGGTTCTGAGCTGTCTGTGACAGCTCAGGAGAGAGATCTTGGGGTGCTGGTGGACAATTCAATGAAGGTATCGACCCAGTGTGCGTCAGCAATTAAGAAGGCCAATTCCATGCTTGGGGTAATTAAAAAAGGGGTTGAGAATAAAACAGCCAATATTATCATGCCATTGTACAAATCGATGGTAAGGCCACACCTGGAATATTGTGTCCAGTTCTGGTCGCCGCATCTTAAAAAGGACATAGTGGAGTTGGAAAAGGTGCAGAAGAGAGCGACAAAAATGATTACGGGGCTGGGGCACCTCCCTTATGAAGAAAGACTGCAGCGTTTGGGGCTCTTCAGTCTAGAAAAAAGGCGCCTGAGGGGGGACATGATTGAGACATACAAAATTATGCATGGAAGGGATAGAGTTGATAGAGGGATGTTCTTTTCCCTCTCTCAAAACACCAGAACCAGGGGGCATCCGCTAAAACTGAGGGTTGGGAGAGTTAAAACAGATAAAAGGAAGTACTTTTTTACCCAGCGGGTAGTTAATCTGTGGAACTCCTTGCCACAGGAGGTGGTGATGGCATCTGGTCTTGATGCCTTCAAGAGGGGATTGGACAGATTTCTGGAAGAAAGGTCCATCGTGGGCTATAGGCCATGATGGATTGTGCAACCTCCTTACAAAGGTGGTGGGCTACTGGTACCGGGTGCAAGGGAGTGGCAACAGGATGCAAGCATCTTGTAGTCTCATGCCTTCCTGGGGCACCTGGTGGGCCGCTGTGAGATACAGGAAGCTGGACTAGATGGGCCTTTGGCCTGATTCAGCAGGGCTCTTCTTATGTTCTTATGTTCTTATACACACTAAAGAGAGTCAGGTTTGAGTCAAATTCGAGTGAAGACTCTTTTCCGAGTCTTGAGTCAGTGACGTCTGTGATCTGAGTCCGACATGAGTCATGTGACTTGAGTTAAAGTCTAGTGAAGGAAGTTTGTGATTTTTCTTATGTATTGATGAAAAGCGGAACATGAAAATCATCCTAGACATGGCATTTCCTCCTTGTGCGGGCCAAACTTTGCTGGCCTATCTGTGCCGGCCTTACTCCAGGTAAGGACTGCACCCTTATTCGTGGCTGCTGCCTGCATAGAATGATTTGGGGGGGGATGTAGAAGGGGGGATAAGATACAAAAAACCAAAAAGCTACAGCATTCATTATTGGGGCCGAGCCTTCGGGGTAGACAAATCTGATCTGAAACCCCCTCCCATTTTGGTCAAGTCCTCAGGAAGGGGGAGGATTTTACATCCAGGGGTTGAGCCTGTGAAATAGTGGCAAATTTCTCAGCTTCCAAAGCTGCACCAAGTCAGAAATGCAAAAATATCGAATGGCACTTACTATGCCAAGCTACAGATCTCCCTTCTCCAATTAACTGTTGGAGAAAAAAATAGCCCAAACGACCTACATTTGCATGCCAAAATGATCTGCAACCAGCAATCTCTCTCCCGGAGCCAGCATGAAGCGTTCCACAAACACGTTTCAATGAGAAACAGGAGTAACTTCATTAGTTTCATTATTTATTACGACTGTTTCCTTCCTCTCCCTCCACTCTAATCTCCTACCTGGCGGGAAGTCAGGAGCCAATAACACCGAAAGCCGCCAGGAGGGGGGGTGTTCCTGCCTCCCCCCTTCCCTGATCCCTGCCTGTGATTGTCAACAAGCCAAATATCTTATTGCATTTGATATTAATAGCAGCATGGTGTTTGGCGATTGGAAATCCATATGGCTGCAGTATTTGCCACGATGACATCGTAATAAGTCATGCTGGTGGCCTGCTGGGGAGAGAATTCCAAAAGTGCACGCTGGGAAGTAGGGCATGGAAGAAATTGGGAACAGAGCAGGCCAGCCACATATGAGCAGATTTCTTTGCCTGCCTATTCAGATAGAGTTCAAACCTAGATGGGCAGCCCAATCCGACCTGAGATGTAGTGATGGGTGTGCCGGCCTGTGACGGACCTGGGTCCAGTCCCAATCGGCAGAGGCGTTTCTACAGGGATGGCAAAGCTCTAAGTTTTGCAAGAAGCCTTACCTTGCAGTGGAAATCACTCCCCTCCTGCACCGTTTTAGCCAATCTTGGCGTTGCTTAACTGGCTACAGCAGCAAGGGAGAGGAGGGATTCACATGACAGGGTAAGGCTTCTTGCAAAACTTAGAGCTTTGCCATCCCTGTAGAAACGCCTCTGCTAATCGGGTCTATACCCGATTGGGAGGCTGCACAAGGAGAGGTTCTCATAAGGAGGTTACACAACCCATCATGGCCTGTAGCTTGCAATGGACTTTTCCTGTAGAACTCTGTCCAGCCCCCTTTTAAAGGCACGTAGCCACCTCCTGTGGCTAGGAGTTCCACAGATTAATCACCCAGAGAATTCAGACCCAGAACTCTTAGATCTATTTGCTGATTTTCTGAGAAAAACAGTTCTGCGGGTTGTCCAAACCTTGAATTGAGCTGGCTGTGGTAGGTGAGGAGAGAGGCTGCCCACCACCGCAGATCCATTCAAGCCAGAATGAGTTTGAGGCTCTGATCGGCTCAAGCAGGGCTTTTCATGTGTTCTTAAATAGCATCATCAGGAAGGCAGCTGGAAGCCTCCTTCTCGACCAATGCAGAAGAGGCTTAGTGGGGTGGCAGTGAGGAGAGTTCATTTGCAGTGGACTATCCATGCTGGGGGCTGTTTATGCAGACACAGCTTTATACCCCAACATTGGGGGAGGGGGAGGACATCTGGGGGTTGTCAAAAAGGCGCTGGGGAAAGCAAATTGTTTGTTCTGGCTGCCTTACTGGCTGCCTCAGCATAGAAATTTCGGGCGTTGCCTGCTTTGGGGCAGAGGGTCACCAGGCACTAGTGTGAGCCCTTCTGTGGGTCTGTCCCCAGGCACACGCCCCATCAGGAGCCGCCCACGAGAAGGCAATTTCAGCACCCTGCCGCCGACCATTGCAAAAGCACTCCAGGACTGAGGACAGGTGAACATGTGTGTGGTGAAACTGAAGGGTTGGTAGATGGCGGTCGAATCTTCCTCAGGGCGCAATCCTGAAATGGCCGGCCAGCACTATATCCGATGTACAGCACATTTGGACCATTCTCTGTGTGCCGGCCTCTCTGACTCCAAGAGTGGTCCAAACATACTTTCCCGTGTCCCTTGTGCTGGCCAAATTTTGCTGGCCTAACTGTGTTGACTTAACTCAGGTTAGGATTGCGTCCTCAGAGTCAGGTGAGAACAGATTTGTTCCTTCTGCATGGAACAGCTCAAAGCGTTCTACTCGCCTTTGCCAGGAGAGTGTAATTCATACGTGGAATTCCTTGCCGCAGGATGTGGTGATAGTGTCCGGTTCTGCACTCAGAAGTTAAATTTTACTTTTAGCTGATAGGAATGGGGGCCTGTGGATTGCTGTTCTGTATTCCCATCATTTCTTCCCAGCTGTTGCTCAGCGCTCCAAACCAAATAGCAAATTCCTACCAGGAGCAAAAGTGTTGCTTTCCTTGCCTGCAGACCCACCGTGTATGTCCTCCATCCTGGCTCAGCGATCCGCCTTGAATCAAGAGCAAGACACAGACACCGGCAAGGGAAGTAAAGGGGGATGCAGGGAAGAGGGGGAGGCCCGGTAGCAAATATTTGTTTACATTCAAAAGCAGATTTGTACTTAACGATATTTGCAAGCTCTCCATGTTCGCTGCGCGCGAGATAATAGGAGCGGCAGCTGCGGGAAAGTGAGCTTATCAAAAGGGAGGTGAAAAGGTGACTCGACTGCAGAACGTAAGTACCTATACGGAGAGAATGAGTAGAGGAATCGAGCAGAGAAAGGCAGGTTTTTTTTAAAAAAAGAAACAGATAGAAGTTAAAACCAAAGTCAAATGAGAAGCTACTAAGTGCCTCTCCCCCCCCCCCGTCTTTGTTTTTGAGGAAAAATAACTTCGACAATTAATCATCTTGCAGTCCACTTTCTGAAATAGTTTTTTCCTCAATTTTGTTTGCATTTGTGACGGCCACTATTATGTTTGTTTATTTAGTGCTAGCTACACACCTGGTGCCTGACAAACCCCGTCCCGAGGAGGATACAATCGAGAGGGAGGCTTCCAGCTGCCTTCCTGATGATGAAGACCATTGATGCTACTTAAGAACACATGAAAAGCCCTGCTTGAGCCGATCAGAGCCTCAAACTCATTCTGGCTTGAATGGATCTGTGGTGGTGGGCAGCCTCTCTCCTCACCCACCACTGCTAGCTCAATTCAAGGTTCGGACAACCCGCAGAACCGTTTTTCTCAGAAAATCAGCAAAGAGTTCTGGGTCTGAATTCCCTGGGTAATTAATCTGTGGAACTCCTAGCCGCAGGAGGTGGTGATGGAGTCTGGCCTACGTGTCTTTAAAAGGGGACTGGACAGAGTTCTACAGGAAAAGTCCATTGCAAGCTACAGGCCATGATGAGTTGTGTAACCTCCTTATGATAGTAGTAGGCTACTTCAGAATGCCAGTTGCAAGGGTATTGCAATAGGATGGTGGCATCTTGTTGTCTCCTGGGCTCCCTGAGGCACCTGGTGGGCCACTGTGAGATACAGGAAGCTAGATTAGATGGGCCTTTGGCCTGATCCAGTAGGGCTCTTCTTATGTTCTTAAGGCCCAGGTTGGGTTGCAAGTTATTATTTACCTCAGAATGCCAGAGGCCAGAATTTACCTCAGAATGCCAGATGCAGGGGGGTGGCAATGAGATGCAAGTATCTTGTTGCCTTGGGTGCTCCCTGTGGCACCTGGTGGGCCACTGTGAGATTCAGGAAGTTGTACTAGTTGGAGTCCCAGGTGGCGGCAGTGGCCAGGGGAGCCTTTGCTCAGCTTCGGCTGATTCGCCAGCTGCGGCCGTACCTGAGCTGTGCGGACCTGGCCACAGTGACCCACGCCCTAGTGACATCTAGATTAGATTATTGCAATGCGCTCTACGTGGGGCTACCTTTGAAGACGGTCTGGAAATTACAGCTAGTGCAGAACGCGGCAGCTCGGGTGGTTGCTGGGGCACGTCGGTTTGACTCTGTTGAGCCATTGCTTCGGCGACTACACTTGCTGCCGGTTCTGTTCCGGGCCCAATTCAAGGTGCTAGTTTTGACTTTTAAAGCCCTTTACGGCTCGGGTCCGGGGTATTTGAGGGACCGCCTCCTTCCATATAATCCTACCCGGCGGCCAGGAAGAGGGCCTTTTCGGTGGTGGCCCCCCAACTTTGGAACACCCTCCCCTTCGAATTGAGAACTTTTTGTTAACTTTTCGGCGGGGGCTGAAGACCTTTTTATTTCAAAAAGCTTTTAACTGTTGACAGGTTGGCTGGCTGGCTGGTTATACTTTTTATATTTTATGATCCACATGGCTTGTTTTAAATTCTGTTGTTTTAGTTTTGTTTTATTGTATTTTAATATTGTTTTTAATGTTAAGTTTTTTATATTTTATATTGTTGTAATGCCACCTTGAGTGCCGCCTTGAGTGAGTATAATAATAATAATAATAATAATAATAATAATAATAATAATAATAATAATAATAATAATA
>JAJKFI010000144.1:2205758-2216366 GCA_029204185.1 Lerista edwardsae
ATAGATAGATAGATAGATAGATAGATAGATAGATAGATAGATAGATAGATAGATAGATAGATAGATAGATAGATAGATAGATAGATAGATAGAATGGCTCACCTGAGAGGAAGGTGGAAGGTGACTCAATAGTAATGAGTCATCCAGCTCCCTCAGTGCAGTCCATGTGACAAAAGAAGGTTTCCAGAAGCTTCTGCTAGACGGGCAGCCCAACCCTGTCCAATGCTGGTTCAGTGGGGCTGCACAACCCATGTTGTATCCAGTGCTGGATCTGAGCAGGCTGGCGGTCTCCTTGGGGTAAGGGGCAGTTCCTTGCAGTTCCTTGCAGTTAGGATGGGGCTGTAATAGTGGGGTTGAGCCAAAGCAGACAGAGATGATGGAATGGATGCCAACTTCTGTTGCCTGTTGGGGTCCATTGGAGGTCTCTGCCAATGCTCAGCCTGCATAGTTGGAATAGCAAATCTGACAAGAACACTATACACATTCTGTAATTTCCCCTCCAAAGGAAGGCAGAATACAGTCATCACTTACTCTGTGAACTTCACACCAAAGGACATTGTGATGATGCCTGGCCTAGATGCTTTGAAAAGGGGATTGGACAGATTGATGGGAGGAAAGGTCCATCACAGTTTATAAGTGATTGGAAACATCATCTGGGTTTTAGAAGTCGCCCATACCTGAGTGCCAGATGCAAGGGTAGAATAGGACACATACAAAGAACTTCTTGTCCCGTGTGCTTCCAGAGGCATCTGGTGGGCCACTGAGAAATACAGGAAGCTGGACTAGGTGGTCCCTTGGCTTGATCCATCAAGGCTGATTAACATGTTGGTGAACATCTTCTGATGTTCTTAACTTCAAATTTCCCATTACTCTAGGAAGGGAGGAACACTTTGAAATGGAGAGCCAAGTTTGGGTAGTGGTTCAGGAGTTGGAAGATCCAGGTTCAAATCCTGGATAAAGCTTCCTGGGTGACCTGGGCCCAGTCACCATCTCTCAGCCAGGCCTACCTCACAAGATCGTTGTGAGGGCAAAAGGAGGGATAGAGCTGTGTACACTCTCCTGTGCTCCTTGGTAGTATAGAAATGTGAAAACAAACACATTGAGGGTGTAATCCTAACCTGGAGTTAGGCCAGCACAGTTAGGCCAGCAAAGTTTGGCCGGCACCAGGGCAACCATAAAGCATGTTTGGACCACTCTCGGAGTCAGGGAGGATGGCTCACATCTGTGTGCTGGCCTCTCTGGCTCCGAGAGTGGTCCAAACATACTTGGCGGTGGCCCTTGTGCCGGCCAAACTTTGCTGGCCTAATTGTGCCAGCCTAACTCCGGGCTAGGTTTGCGCTCTCAGTCATATCAGCCCAAGGCTCTCTGGCACCCAACTGTTGCCCATTTACCGGGTGATATGCCAGCCTCTGCTCCGCCAACACACTAACACACTGCTGTCCTCCCCTCTACCCTTCCTCGTCCTCTCTGTTTCCCTCTTTTTAATTCCAGTCCAGGCAATGGGAAGAGCAGGGCCAGTAGATGTGTTGTGGGTCTTCCTTTCTCTGAACATTAACTTCAGAAAGAACTGCAACTTGGAAAGTAGGGCGAGCAAATCTAGCAGAAACAAAGAGGAAGGACACGTAAGTTGTAGCTGTCCTTCCCTATCAGAGCCAAAGAGCACCCTGGGAGGTTACACAATGATGTGAAGGGCTTCCTCACAGTACAGATCTTGCTGCCATCCTGTCCTCCTCCCCCACCCTCTCCACGGTGCCAGGACAGCTTCAAAAACAATTACATCTAGATACTAATTCCTGGGAAGGAGGCAAATATCAGAGTATGTTTGGTGCCTTCTTGACTATGAATTCTTGACTACCTTCTTCTGAAAGGTAAGTGGCCACAGTGGAAGTAGCTTACCTGGCTGCTCCTTTTTGTCACCCAGGTATCACCCAGATATCTATAATCCATATATGTTCTATTATTCATCATTCATTCTAGCTATCAAAGAATTATGGAAGGGACCTACAAGGCCATCCAGTCCAACCTGTGGTCTGTCTCATGAAATCCTCCTAGAGCAGCAGGTGCCTGCTGAACCTCTGCTTGAAGGTCCCCAAGGAGGGAGAATCCTCCAGCCTCCCTTGGAAATCTGTCCCACTACCAAACCATCATGACCATCAAGAATTTCTTCCTGGTGTCTACCTGGAATCTTTTCTCCTGCAGTTTTAATCCACTGGTTTGTTCTACTTTCAGAGGCCGTAAGAACATATTTGTTCCTTCTTCCATAGGGCAGCCCTTCAGGTCTATGGATCCATCTGATAATCTAGAGCACTCAGGTGAGGTCCTTTTTTTTTTTTTTTTTGAAGGACCTCAAACAGGCTCAGCAGGTGGAAAACTGAGAACTGTGCTTAGGGGCATAATTAATGCTCTGACACGATAGCTATCGTCTCTCACAGAGGCTTCCATAGAGAGAAAGTATGCCGCCCATGTTACACAGGTAGTATCATCCACCACCTTGGGCTGACACAAGCCACTTTACGTCGGCCCAATGCTGTTGTGAACATGCCATAGAGCGTGTTCGTGCCAACCCATGGCAGGCAGCGGGATCAGCCCAGTTGCGCGGAGGACGGATGACAGTAAACTGCCCTTGTGCTGACATTCGTGCCCTTACTGTAGGCGAGACTCCAGCCTCCCCAGAGCACTCCTCAGATCTAACTGCGGCTGATTAAAAGCTGAGTTTCAGCTACCTCCTGGGAGGAGGAGTGTGCTGAAGTCAGCTGCGTCTCTGGTGAGAGCAGGGAAGCCTCATCAGCCAGCAGACGACAGACGGGTGGCTAAAGAAAGAAGGCTAAATCCAGAAAGAAAGATCTGTTTGAGAGTGGTTCTTGAAAGATAGAACATTCTGTAAATTGTAAAAACCTTCGGGTTTGTGAATGTCTGCCTATGTAAACCGCCTTGAGTTGTAATCATTAGAGAAATCTAGTGACCTTAAGAAAGGCGGTATATAAATACATGTATTATTATTATTATTATTATTATTATTATTATTATTATTAAATAGCAGGCGCAGATCCAAGGAGACCGTGCAGCCCAAATCAGAGCCGCATGGCCTCCCAATTGGGCTTAGGATTTGGCCTTATGGCCGAGTCCCAAGCCCGCGCACATCCTGCCCCCCCCCCACCAAGTGGACAAGGTTTGCCGTCAGTGCCCTCAGGCCAACATTATTCGTAGTGTCGCATCGACATGGGGGTGCCACTTGGCACCCCTGTGTCGGCACTAGTGACGTAGCATCGACACAATGACATCGCTTGGTTGCTAAGGGGCAACCGGGATGGTGCTATCATTGGCTTGTGCAGGCACAGACTCAAGGAACCCCAACGGCCTGGCTGGGGCTTACTCCAGGGCAAGGGAAAATATTCCCCTTGTCCCCGCACTGAGCTCCAGCTGCATCCTCCTGCGTTAGCATGCAGCACAGGTTTCCTGGTCTGCCTGCTCCTGTGCAAGACCCTCCTGCTGGGAAAGGCCAAAGGAGGAGGGGGCGGCAGAGGAGGAGATGGTTAGAGAGTGTCACCGAAGCGATGAGCATGAAATTGGGCGAACTCCGAAAGCTCGTGGAGGACAGGGAGGCCTGGCGTGCTGTGGTCCAGGGGGTCGCGAAGAGTCGGGCACGACTTAGCGACTGAACAACAACAACAACAAATGTCCTACTTGGCGCATGTTCTGCAGTTCAAAATTTCCCCACAGCATCAGTGCTTACCATGGATGTCCTCATCCCTCACAATGCAATCCTATGCATGCCTACTCAGCTGTAAGTCTCATTATGTCCAATGGGGCTTCCTCCCAGGTAAGTGGGTGCAGGACTGCAGCCTGAGTTACTCTTGGAATGTAAACAAATCATGTGATTTGAATACCTCCCTGTTGTCATTACTGGGCTTTTTGTATTCATTTTATACTTCTTGTATTTTATTTTTGCCCACTTCTGCAGAGCAATTTTCAGCTTGTTACCCTCTGGGCCCAACGCAACCGTGGCTTGTAAAAGGAACAAATTGATCCTGTTTACAGCTTGCCCACGGTTTTTTCGCCAGCGTTGCTTAAGCTCCGATGGGATCATCCAGCCTGCAAAAGACACAGAGATAAGTACGTCCGCTTGTCCGGAGGAGATTACAGTGTGGCTAATGAGGCAAGGATTAGAGAAGTCGTGAGCACAGACAGACGGGTCTCTCAGCCCAGAAGAGTGGCACAGTTGGAAGACTGCAGTGGGACGAACGCCCCAGGGACTGTCGCCTCTTCTTGTGGCCCCAGGAATAGCCATTCCAAAATTCCAGTGCATACAGTGGGTCTTCAGGATCTTTTTCAGGATTCCCTCAGCTTGAAGGTCTCCAGTGAGGGAGAATCCACCACCTCCCTCCAGTGGCCATCTGCTCCACTGTCCAACCGTCCTTATCGTCAAGAAATTCTTCCTGATGTCCAGCCGGAATCTCCTCTCTTGCATTTTGTCCCCATTGGACTGAGCTCTACTGTCAGAGGCAGATGAGCACAGATTTGTCCCTTCTTCCTTATGACAGCCCTTCAATATTTGAAGAGGGCTATCATATCCCCTCACCTCTTCCACTATATCCATGAAATCCATGGTTCAGCATCAGAGGACCTCCCAGGCCTGACTAGGAGCAGTGGGGCCCAATGCGGGACATTCCCATGGGGCCCCTCACCCTCCCCATGGGGCCCTCACTCATCAAGAAATGCACATGGTGCGGCACATGTGCACCTATAGGCTGATGGGTTCTGAGCTGTCTGTGACAGCTCAAGAGAGAGATCTTGGGGTGCTGGTGGACAATTCAATGAAGGTATCAACCCAGCGTGCAGCAGCAATTAAGAAGGCCAATTCCATGCGTGGGGTAATTAAAACTGGGCCTGTGCTGCATCCAACACAACTATACGCCATAGCGCACGGAACGCCATTACCTTCCCACCAAAGTGGTACCTATTTATCTACTCACATTTTTAGGTGCTTTCAAACTGCTAGTTTGGCAGGAGCTGGGACAAGCGACGGGAGCTCATTCCGTCACACCATCTCGAACTGCCAACCTTCGGGTCAGCAAGCTCGCAGCTTAGCAGTTTAACCCACTGCGCCACCGTCCCTTACAGAGGAAGTATAGCAGCTCTCTATTCAGGAGCTGACCTTGACGTGGCTGACCATGAAACGTAGGAAGGGGCTGCCAACAGAGTCCAACCTTTGGTTTGGTTCTGCGTTGTCAGTACTGGCCGGCGGTGGCTCCTTTTGGCTCCATTCTAGCAGCGTGAAAGTAATTGGGATGCTCAGTACTCCTCTCCTCTGATGCATTACTGGGCACACACTGCTGGATTGCCTGGATCCATCCTGAACTTCCAGCTGCTTTCAGTAGCACCAAGTTGACATCAGGCCGCTTCGGCAGGCTTGATGCTCAAACTGCAAGTTCCCTGCTGCCGAACACTGCTAATGAGCTGGCCATTTGGCAGGAGCCTACTTGCTGAGGAGCAGAGAGACCCTTCCCTGCCAGATACCAGCTGCTGTTGCCTCCGCTTTCAGAAAAAGTTCCCCCCAGTGGGAAGAATAAATCACTGCAGTCTGCTGGAAAAGCAGATCAGACATTTCCAGAACATGAAGGCAACATCAACCCCAAAACCAACTTTGTGAAAAAAAAATATTTCAAAGTGCTTTGGGCTGTTGATGTGTGCAGTTTCAACTCTCTCCTGACACTGTGGTAGTGCTAGTGAGCAGGTTCAAGAAGTGTGAGATTCTGGTCTGGATGGAGCTAGTTTTTGTGCCATAGGTGAAGACAATGCTGAGCTGGATCATTGGAAGGGGAGGAGTATGGAGCATCATCAGGGAAGGGGCAGGATGCAACCTCTGGCACCAGGGTTTGCAATGCTGGGAGGGTAGTGAAATTGGGTGCGTTGTTTAAGGGGGGAGTGGGTGGGTTGGATACTGCCTTTACCAGGAGGCAAAATTATAAAGCTCATGTTCATCACTGCACATGTACATGGAACATCATTGCATATCCTGCACATGGAAGGCGTCATCTGTTGCCCTGCCTGAAGATGCTAAGCAGGATCAGCCTTGGATCGGCCTTGGATGGAAGACCAGGAGTCACTGACAAGTCACTAAGGGGAATGTGAAGGGTGTAGAATGTAGAGGAGGTCAGCAGACAAGAGACGCAGAAAATCTTGAGACCCGGCCAAGGTTTGCTCTGCGGCTGCCTGCGAAGGCTCGAAAGGTGAAAGAGTGCAGCCAGGATGAGTCCCACACACTGAAAAGGCAACATCTGGAGAAAGGGAGGTTTTTCTCCCTTTCTCCCAGAACAGCCTGCCAATTTAAACTGCCTTCTGTCTTGAGAAATCTTGAAAAAGGGGGTATAAAAATACCTTAAATAAATAAAGTTTTCTCCCAAAAGTTGTTGAAGAAAACTCATAAATTCAGAGCCAATTCTGAATAGAGCCAAGGCTGACTGGCTGTTCTGCCATACAACAGTTCCCCACAGTTACTCCCCACAATAACCTTACCTTATCCAACAGTCAATCAGTCAGTCCATCCATCAAGCCACGGCCAGCCTTCCTTCCTGGTACTGCATCTACGTGGTGCTATCTTACTGCAGCTCCTGCCTCCAACTTTATACTGAAACCAGCCAATCGGTGTCTGTTGCTGGGCAGGCTCTAGCTCATCAGCCACACCCATCTGCACCTGTGCTAATCCCTTCCTAGCCAGGGCCCTCATCAGCCTGCAGCTGTGCTCCTGAGACTTGCAAAGACCTTGGGGGTTAACCCTGTACTTCCTGGCTTATTTGAACAAAGGGCCATTGCTTTCTATCATTGCTATCTCCTCGGGGTATCTCCTGCCTTTTCCAATACACTGGCCCAGGGGTTGAAGGGGAAACAGGAGTAAGATGTACACTTTTCAGATCCACCTGTCTCTTAGAGAGGCAAAGATGTGTCGTGCACTAACCCCAGCTATTGCACCTTTTGGAAGTGATTCCGGCACTAGTAGTGGCAGATGGGTGAATCGCCAAAAGCCAGCCTGAATTGGATAGGACAGACCGTTCCAACTCAATCAACAATTTCCAATCCTCTGCCTTCCGTTCTCACTTAGGTGGAGAGCGTTTCGCTTTCCCACCCAATGAAAACAGACTGAAGATCGTAATGTGCAGCTTTACGGCTCCACAGGTGGCCATTTCCCGGGCTCGTCGCGGACCCCTCCATCAAAGAGGTCTCTGCGCCACAGATGGCATTGCACATCGAGCAGGAGCATCAACAGCCACAGCTTGCGACATAAGTGCCTTTCCTGAGCATCTCCCAGTCCTACCAGTGGACTTCCAGCGAGCTCCCATTTTGCATGTTATCAGCTTAATGTTCCAGGGGAGCAGATGGGATGCAAGGCTCTTCTTCAGGGTGAATTGGTGGAGTGGGGATATAGAGACTGCAGGGAGAGAGAGGGAGGGAAACTGAACTAAAAAGGAGGAATAGGAAAGAGGAGGAACTTCATTCACGTATGGTCAAAATTTGCCTTCCACAGGGCTGCAGGGAAGATTCGCAAAGTTTTGGTCGCTCAAGAAAGAGAGTATTAAGTCCACGAGCCTATGTTATTATTTGATGTGGTTTTATAGTGTAAGTCAAATCTTTTTTTTTTATAAATAACTTTGAAGAATGTCTATTTTTGACTGCTTTTTAGCAATGCTTAAGATTTTGACCTTTAAGTGATTTAGCATGCTTTTTATTCATCTCAGAGCCTTTGTATTCCTTAGATTCTCGTTATGTATATGTATTTATGTATGGTTCTGTTTAAATTTTTGATATCTCTGGTCTTTGACAGTAATAAAGACTGACTGACTGACTGGCCTTCCACAGCCGTTACAGAATCGATGTCTTCTTTTCCCCCGATTCTTCAAAAAGTGTGGAGAACAATGGCGTAGCTACGTGGGGCTACATTGCCCTGGGTACCACACCTGAATGGGGTGTCTTAGAACCCTCTGAAAGGTACTTCTCCTTTTTTATTTTAAAAAATTGGACATAAAGAACAGTTTTTATTTTTAAAAACTGGTCCTCTTTCAGAAGCCTCTAAGACACCACTTGAGCTGTGTCTTTAGGAGACGTCATGTGAGAGGTGTTAAAAATTTGGGGTGTGTTAAAATATGTGTTCCCGACTGCCATAGGAACATAGGAACAGCCCCAGTGGTTCAGAGTTAAGAGTTAAGAACAGCCCCAGTGGCTCTTGGAGTTAAGAGAGGCCAGCACATAGACGTGAGCCACCCTCCCTGACTCAGAATAGTCCAAACATGCTTTACCATGGCCCTTGTGCTGGCCAAACTTTGCTGGCTTAGCTTATGCCGGACTAACTCCAGTTTATGATTGCGCTCTGTGAGATATCTAAAGCTGGACCTGATGCAGTGGAATACAAGGGGATGTGGGGGTAAAGAACACCCCAGGTAATTCCCCCAGAGGTGACACCAACAGTGGCCACAATTTGGAAACCTTTTGGAAAATTTGTATTTATGAAAAAATTCCATCATGTTATATACCCATAGAAAGGCAATTTCATGCAGAATGGAATGAAAGAAACTGTGCTGAATTATCTGCATTCTATCCAATGTTATGGCCAATTCACCTAAAAAAGAAAACACAGCTGCTTTATGTTAGTGAAAATGGATTTCCTTAGCTCAAAACTGACCAATGAGTGGTTATAACGTTATGTGTTCAACCTGTTGAAAAATCTCTGGAAAGCCCTTCCGCCAACACGCAGAACATCCCTGAGTGTCCATCTAATGCAGCTGCAACTGCACTTGAAGAAGGGACTTGGAAAAATCCTTGGCAAATCTGAGATCAATTACAGAACCACAGCCCAGAGCCCCTTCTGCACAGCTGATAGAGGCTGCAGCAACCCATGTCGAGAATGAACCCACAGCCCACCTTTCAACTATTAAAGAACAAGAAGAAGCAGTCCGCAATACTAGCAAGAGTGCACAATCAGTCAGTGACTTACTATTGCAGCTAGACATTGACGGTGATGATATTGTTGATGGGATAATCGCCACCTTTAAGAATCTCTCAGCCACAGAACAATTACAGATCATAAAAAATCTGGACAAGATCAGATCGGAACTTTATGACAATATTGAGGGAGAGACGTCCCTCCAATCTCCAACTGGCAAGAACTGCGGGACCACGGTGTAATCTCCTCCCTGTGCAAGACCTTGTAACGAAGCCATCGCCCCCACCCCCAAAGACTGACAACGCATGCTGAGACCCACCAGGATCCATCATCCAAAAGAGCAACCAGGGAGAAGAGAGTTATACTAAGGGCTCCCCAGGTCCTGTTGCCCCAACCCCAAACCTAGCGGCAGACTTCTCCTTGCCGGTTTCTTCACCCCATGCTCCTTGCAGTCCTAATAGGCTCGAGACAAGATACGCAATTTACCAACACCTGCAAGACCACAGCATCGAAGAGTCATCGGATCATGCCACGTCCAGTCTTTTGCTACGAGAGTTGACCCAGATGAACCCAAACTAAACATCCCAATTGGACCAGAAGAGAATTCACCAAATTGATCACAATTAGGCAAATCTAGGTTAGATTCTGCCCCTACCCCAATCAACGCTCACGGACAACTAAAAATACTTTTCTGGAATATCGCAGGTTGGAAAGGGAAACAAAATAACAAGGAATTGATTAATTACATAACCAAACTTGACATTATACTTCTGCAAGATACATGGACACAGGACCCTATAAGTATTGATGAGTTTCAATCGTTTCTTCTGCCGGCACTCAAAATTAGGAAGAAGGGTCATCTTCAATTAGGTTTGGTCACCCTGGTAAGGCCAGAACTCAATTCAACGTCATTTCAACTCATTTCAATTGCAGCTTGTTAGCAGTCAAACTCCATGTAAATAATAAGCTAATTGTTATAATTAATGCCTATTTACCCCCCTGTCCTAATAATGACCATTGTACCCATCAATGGAATCAGGTATCGGAGTTCATCGAGGGGCTGGAGAAAAGTTATTCACAAGCCTACTTTGTATTAGGGGCAGGGCAGTCCTAAACGCAAGGGTAATGCCAATAAAGGTTTATGAAATGAATGAATGAATGAATGAATAGTAAATGGGGATGATAGCAGCCTAGTGATTCCACTGCATTTAAGCTGTCCGTATGATATTGTAGGGGACGTAGTGGTGCTGTGGGTTAAACGGCTGTTTGCTGAACTTGCTGACCAGAAGGTTGGCAGTTCAAGACCGCGTGACAGAGTGAGCTCCTGTTGCTTGTCTCTGCTCCTGCCAACCTAGCTGTTCAGAAGCACCTAAAAATGTGAGTAGATAAATAGGTACCACTTCAGCGGGAAGGTAACGGTGTTCCATGCGCCTTGATGGCAGCCACATGACCGTGGAAGCTAGTCCTCAGACAAACGCTGGCTCTTCGGCTTAGAAACAGAGATGCGCACCGCCCCCTAGAGTTGGTCACGACTAGACGTGGGGAAATTTACCTTTTTATGATTGTAATTTATTCTGTGCGGTCTGGGGCTCAAGTATTTCTATATAAATACTGTTGATTGATTGATTGATTGATTGATTGATTGATTGATTGATTGATTGATTGATTGATTG
>JAJKFI010000144.1:2219876-2235959 GCA_029204185.1 Lerista edwardsae
CACACACACACACACACACACACACACACACACACACACACACACACCAGTCTGGCTGTAGATGCAAGCAACAACCAGCAGATACTGAGCTTCCATTAAGGACAGACATAATGAGAATTTTTTAATCAAATCAAAGATCTCCAGCCATATCTTATCTGCACCCCCCAGTCCCATTTATAATCGTGCTTCTTCAAATGTCAGAAGAAAATCACGCCATGGTGTTTTTGTGCTTCAATTTGTTGCTTCATTATAAATCACTTTTCCAGCTTATCCAGGGGAACAACATGACATTATGCTGACTATATTGTTGTGTCTCTCTCCATGGGCTCAACAGCCAGGAGTTCAACAAGATACCCAGAGAAGATCTGGAATTTTTTTACAGTAAGAGCAGTGACATCTTCAGTGGGAGCACTCAGACGCTGCCTTTGAAACATTTCAAAGCACATTTAACCAAAAAGAAGCACCAAGCTCATCAACAGGCAAACTGAGAAATTTGCCTGGGGCTATGTTAATAGGCTTTCAGCATTCCAAAGAAAAATTATAGGGAAATAGTGGCACTGCAGGTTAAACCGCTGCTGCTGAGCTTGCTGACTGGAAGGTTGGCAGTTCAAGACCGCATGACAGAGTGAGCTCCCTTTGCTTGTCCCAGCTCCTGCCAACCTAGCAGTTCGAAAGCACATAAAAATGTGAGTAGATAAATAGGGACCACTTCAGTGGGAAGGTAACGGCATTCCATGCGCTACAGCGTATAGTCATGCTGGCCACATGACCACAGAAACGTGTCCTCGGACAAAACGCCAGCTCTGCAGGCTTAGAAATGGAGATGAGCACCATCCCCTACGACTAGACCATTTGGTCGAGAAACCTTTAATTTCAAAGAGACTATTTGAAAGACAATATGTAGCTCCCCTTACATTAAGGCTGCAAGCCTAGCCATATTTTCTGGGAACACATCCTAGGGAACACAGAGCGCAATCCTGACCTGGAGTTAGGCCAGCACAGTTAGGCCAGCAAAGTTTGGCCGGCACAAGGGCCACCGTAAAGTGCATTTTGACCACTCTCAGAGTCAGGGAGGATGGCGCATGTCTGTATTCCGGCCTCTCTGACTCCGAGAATGGTCCACACATAGTTTATGGTGTCCCTTGTGCTGGCCAAACTTTGCTGGTTTAGCTTATGCTGGCCTAACTCCAGTTTAGGATTGTTCCCTAATTCAGAAAAAAATAGGTTTCATATGTATACTGTATGTATACCGGTCACCTCAATGTCTGCATTCTTTTTTTTTTTTTTGAAGATGATTTTATTGATTTTATAACTATAAAGATATAGGTAAGGACAATTAAAACACATAGGAAAGGAAGACAAAGGATCAAACAGTAGGAAAATTGGAGGTGTTTCGAGAGTTGCTAAACATAAAAGACTAATAATCACAACTGCCTTATTTCCCTTATTAACATCTGTTTATACTTTAAAACAAAATTTTCCCTTTTTTCAAATTTCTTTACCCTTTTATTACAAAAACCAATTAGAATGTGTTCCTCTGCTGCCACCAAAGGAAACAGCTAGCTCACAGATTTCACTGCCACCGCAGCCTGTGAACTAACATTAATGTCTCTTGCATACCATCCACTTCTTTCCAGTCTTCTTCAAACACAAAGCAAAATGCTCCATCTTGAAATGATGTTCCTTGTTAAACCATCCAATTCTTCTTCTGATTTATTAGGAGCTCCACCAATCCTTCCAACAAAAGTCTCTTCAATCCGAATCCATGCAAATTCTTCAGTTATTCTTAAAACCTGGTTGTGAATCTCTCATCCTTCCTCAGTGATCTGTTGTCTGTCGCCATTTCAAAGCAGCTACGCAGCAAAAAATTCAAGCTCATCCATCTTTAACAGCACAGAACAGAGTACTCAATACATTTCCAAACTTCCCACACTTCATAAAGAGAAGCAAATTCAGAAAAAAAGAAAAGGGAAGATGCACTTCAGTGGAGATCTTGTAACTTAAACAAAGTAGATTTAGCCCCACTGATCTCTCGCTGGCCCGCTGCCAAACTTCATGTGCAATTGATGCCTCGTTGTTATCTTCATAAATCATCTGTGTCTCCTTGCCAGATCTTCCCAAGTGTCTTGTCTTCACTGGAGTTCATGAAGACCTTTCATATGTAATCCATCAAATTCTTCCGAGGTGTTATCCCTCTCAAACGAAACCGCCAGTATGGCCTGTATATGCAGGAATTCCTAAGTCCTCCGGTAACGAGTGAGGCACTGTTCACCTCCAAAATTGGCCATTTTTTGGAGGCTAGATGCCAAATGCTCACCCCTAGCCCAGCTCTCCTGCTGAGTTAGGCCCAAATCTCTAAACAGAGACCCGGGAAAAGAACAAAAGCTTCAATTGTCTTCTGCCTCTCGGCAAGAAGCGATCGCCATGTTGGAAGCCCCACCCACTTCCCCAACGTCTGCATTCTAAAGGGATAATTGCTGAATCTAGTTGCTGGAAATGCAATCTATTTTTTGCCTCTTTGACTCATATGGTAGGGTCTTGCCAAGTGATATCTGGTTTCTGGCAGGAAGTGATCAATTTTATTAAACTGTATCTAAACAAAGATTATTTACTGATGTATATGCAGTCCTGAATTACATATCTCAGATCTGGAGATTAATTATTTGCCAAAGGAAATTGATTTTTGTGCCCTTACAATGGCCAAGAGAATGATTATGAAAACTTGGGAGGACAAACGCTCACTGTCTGATGGCCAGTGATGCTCAGTGGTCAGTATTGCTCAGTGGTCTGATGGCCCCCTGATGCTATCTACTTTCAAACAAAAGGCCTATCTATAGATGTCAATTTTGGTTAGGTGCATATGAGGATATTTGGACCATTCCTTGATTTAAAAGTATAGCTATAAATTGTGTAACTATTCTTTTTCAGTTTATATGAATGATGGAGGCAAATTATTGAATTTGTATTATGATTTGTGCCCTTTCTTTTTCTTCTCTCTTTTTTCTGCTCTTTTTCTTTCCTTGTCTTTCTTTTTCTTATGTATATGGTTCTATACATGTGTTACCTATTTTTGTTCATATTTTTTCATATTTTCACACTAAGAGCGCAATCCTATACTGTGCTGGATTGGCAAGGCCAGCCAGCCATTGCCAAATCCAACGCAGTATTGTGGAGGCTGGAGCCTCCCCCGCGGCAAGGGAGCATTTGTTCCCTTACCATGGGGGGGGGGCTCCAGCCTTCCCTATGCGTGCCTGGGATCTCTGCCTACTAAACAGGCCCAAATCGGGGCCACATGGCCTCCCAAGCGGGTATAGGGTTCAGCCATATGGCCGAATCTTGGACCCGCCCACATTCCGCCCCCAACCCCCCTCCCCCCACCAATCCCTGTCCCGGAATGGGACGGAGCTTCCCTCGCACCAACTGGCTTCAGTCAGTGCAAGAGAGGCTCCCCGTCGGTGCTGTCAGGCTGATGCTACTTGTAGTATCGGCCTGAGAGCTAGTGACATAGCGCCGACGCAATGACATTGCATTGACACTACATCGGCTACAGGATTGCTCTGTAAATGAAAAAGAAAGTCATAAAAATACTGGTAGACTTTTGATATGCATTTGGGCTCTTGCTGAACTCAATTTTTTACCATTTTTGTTTTGCCTGTTCTGGCTTGCCATCTGGCCACCCTTCTCTGCACCAGAGAAGACACGCAGCGTGGGCACACCATGGCCGTCTTGGTGCATCAGAACCAACATGGGGCTGCTGCTTGGCAGCCCCATGTCAGGGCACCTGGGGTTGCACCCTGATGGAAGGAGGGAGGGCAGGCTTGCTGACTCAGACTGGAATGAGCTCAGACGGGCAGGCAGGCGCCTGTCAAGCCAAGCTCCGCCTCCCACAGGCTGCTTCTCCAATAGGAGGCCAAGCCCCAGTCTGGCTGCATGAGGAGGGGGCAGGGTAACTGGGCGCTAGCATGCCATGGCGCTCGTGGCTTTTCTGCTTAGCACACTCTTCAGCAGCGGCGTAGAAAGCTGACTGAGGGAGAGATCAAGCAACGAAAAAAAGTGTTTTCCCCGCTTTTCACCCCAGTGTTTCACACCAGCAAGCACACTCCTCATGGGAAGCCCATCAAAATGGCAGCCGTTGTGTGTGGGTGTGGCCACTGTTGTTGTTGCATTCCCTTTCATCCAGGGCAAGTTCTCCCTGCCGCCAAGGCTCTTCCAGGCCCTGGGAGCAGGTGGTCGGCAGATTTGCTTGAGCAGCTAAGTTGCAAAGCGCACCAATATGTGGAATATGTAATCATTTTTTTCCAGGCATAAGCAAAACACGGCGTGTGCTGCATTCAAATCAATGCACTCTTTGGTTCTCACACCTCAGCGAAACAGCACAGGAAAAACTCCGCTAACCCTTTCACTGCCTGATTAACTTTGGTGCCACCACATCTCGGCTCAAGGGGGTCGCGTTGCCTGCCGAAGGTTACGTTTCTTTATTTTTCTGCATGTCCAGGTAGGGCAGAGCAAATCTGTTCTTGTCTGACGCCTTGGAGAGCTGCAACCAAGCTGAGCTGAGCTGGGACAACAAGGCACGAGGCACGACTCTGCACGAGGCAGCTCCAGAAGTTCAAAAGAATTCCTCCCCCTCTTGTCTGCTTCTCATATCTGATGTGAGTCAGGATGCAAGGACAAGAATCTGAGAGCTGTTCAATCAATATTTTAGAAAAACGAGGCATGTATGGTTAAAAATTAAGGCTGACGGAGAGCTCGGAGGTGGGAGGGAGGAACCTTGCAAAAGCTATGAGATGGAGGCTTTAATGCGGTAGCAGAAGAAACTACAAGCTGGCTTTTCTTGGACTTTCTCAGTTTGGGCTCTTTCTTTCTGGAGTTCCCTCCCCCTTTCGGCACAATTCTAGGCATGCTTAAGCACCAATGTTTTCAATGGGGCTTACTCCCAGGCAAGTGTGTAAATCACGAGTAAATCACGAGTAAATCACTAGCCCGAGTAAGCTCGAGCGCAATCCTAAACTGGAACCAGTGCAGCTTTGGAGTGCTAGGGAGCCTCCCCTATGAGTTCCTGTATAGCAGGCGCAGAGCCAAGGAAGCTGTGTGACCTGAATCGGGGCCACACAGCCTGGGGACGGAGGCTTGGATGCAGCCTATTGGCTCACCCAGTTCTTCTGCCTGCCCTCCCTCTGCCCAGAATCGCTCATGCACTAGCCGACTTCAGCTGATGCACAAGTAGCGCAGTGGCGCCTTCCTGGGCGCCCTTGGGCCAATGGTGCTGCTAGTGTTGGCCCCACAGTGCTAGTGCCGTTGGGCCAATGCAAGCAACTTGTGTCAGCCAAAGGGCGCCTTGTGGATTGTGTCCTGAAACATTGACTGAGAGAGCAATCCTAACCTGGAGTTAGGCCAGTACAGTTAGGCCAGCAAAGGGACACCGTCAAGTATGTTTGGGCCACTCTCAGAGTCAGGGTCTGTGTGCTGGCCTCTCTGCGAGTGGTCCAAGTGTACTTTATGGTGTCCTTTGCGCCAGCCAAACTTTGCTGGCCTAACTGTGCCGGCCTAACTCCAGGTTAGGATTGAGTCCTAAATCACTAAGGCTCTCTTTCCGTAGCATATTAGGAGGTGGTGTAAAAGTACCACAGTGCGCAATGTAAGCGGCCTCTCCCACACACCATCAGAGCCATTCTGGACGTCAAGAGGGCGGAGCTGCTAACATGCCTCATTGCAACCTGCAGTATACACCATGCCACTCCCCTTGTAGGTACATGCTTGCTCTCTTTGCCTCTTGGGAAAGCAATTTAAAACGCAGTGTTCTGCCAAATTCCCTGCTGATGCCCACACTAGGCTAACTAGTTTCCCCTCCAGAGCAGCCTCAGAGGTAGGCAAGAGGGAGGGGGTTCATTCACCCAGTGGGCCTCCTCTCTTCCAGCAGCCTTGCTTGGATTCACCAGCTGGCCAGCCTCCTCCAGACTGCCCTCATCACCGGCTTAGCTCCAGATACCCTAACTTGGCACCACAAAACCATAGGCAGTCAGTTTACCTAAGCCACAACTGCCTCCTCCACTCGGTGGCTTCAGGGTTGTGGCAGCCATACAACAACTTCCGACAGCCTTCTTACAAAAAGGTTAGATTGACTGGAGTCGGCATGACGTCATTTTCTTGAAGCTTCCGGGGCACACAAATATGGCTGACTCAGATCTTTCCCGCCAATGAGGATTGCCGCGAATTCACGAATAAAAATCTTCCTGCACGTGTGTAAAAGTTAATATCAACTTTTTTAATCATGCCTGCATGTTCTGCATATGGGTGTGCGAATCACTTTACGAAAAATGGGATTTAATTTCCACGGAAAGGTTCATGTATTCACATTACATTGGTATGTAATATTTCCCCCCTCCTTTTTCCCCCCTTCCCGTTTACACGTTTTTTCCCGCCTTCCATTTTCTACTATAATATTTTTGAAATTCTGAACATTAACAGAATTTGTTTTATGGGGGGGGTGAGTGTAGAAGTTTTAAAAAAATACTCTTAATAGTCTAGAAGTAAAAAAGAATTACTCTCATATTGACAACTACTTGTGTCATGAAGAGATTTTAATGTAATTTTCCTACATATTTATCTAATTTTTGCCCACCCTCCCCTTTTTTTCTTTCCTTCCCGTTCACAGAAAGGCAGAGCGCCGAAGAATAGATGCTTTCGAATTATGGTGCTGGAGAAGACTCTTGAGAGTCCCCTGGACTGCAAAGAGGTCCAATCGGTCCATCCTACAGGAAGTCAAGCCTGATTGCTCCCTGGAAGGACAAATGCTGAAGCTGAAGCTCCAATACTTTGGCCACCTGATGAGAAGAGAGGACTCTTTAGAAAAGACCCTCATGCTGGGAAAGATTGAAGGCAAAAGGAGAAGGGGGCGGCAGAGGATGAGATGGTTAGATAGTGTCACCGAAGCGATGAACATGAAATTGGGTGAACTCCGGAAGCTAGTGGAGGACAGGGAGGCCTGGCGTGCTGTGGTCCATGGGGTCGCGAAGAGTCGGACACGACTTAGCGACTGAACAACAACAACAACAACAACAAGATTTCAAAAAATAAGTCTGTCAAAACAGTGCAATCCGAGTTTAAATAGACAGCAAGTGGCATTTCGTCCGGTGTGTTCAGTAATATAATTACGTGGAATTAAACCTTGGAATTGCATATTAACTCATAATAAGGTTACCAATGATGTTTCTACACGATCACATGTTGTTATTTTCGTAAGTTTTTATTTCAGGAGTAAATTATTAAGTGCTAAACATCACGCGAAAACCAATCTGAAATGCTTGGAATAAAGATTGTTTGGGGCACACAAACATGGCCGCTAAGCCCGCCCCCTGGCTTCACTCGATTCCTATCAATTCAACAGGGATGCCAACTCCAGTCAATCTAACATTCTTGCCTTCTTACCTTCCTTTATCCAGTCCTTTAACACTCCATCCATTGGCCAGTCCCAATCCATCCATCCAGCACCTACCCGGTGCTGCACCTACCTGGTGCTAACTTACTGCAGCTCCTGCCTCCCACTTTATACCGAGGCAGACCAATCGGTGTCTGTTGCTGGGCAGACTCTACGATCAGCCACACCTATCTGCACCTGTGCTGACCTCCCTTCATAGCCAGAGCCCTCATCAGCCTGCAGCTGTGTTCCTGCTGCAGGAGTTCTGGGATTAACCCTGTAATCCCTGGTTTATTCTGGGACAAGGGGCCACTGCTGATACCATTCCCTATCTCCTTGGGGTATCTCCTGTCTTTTCCAATACACGGAGTCTGATTGGCTAAAGTTTCCATTCGGGAGGGGGTTAATGCATGCCTCCCCAGAAGTGGTGGAACTAGAAAAAAAAAAAGATTGGGGGTGGTGAGTATGCTTTCTGTCCTGGATGCTAGATTTCTGACTGAGAAAAATAATGGTGACTTCCATGTTAACAGCCCCATCTTCAGGATAAGTGGACGTAAACTGATATAAGGGGGGGACGGACAATGCTGCAGCCCAGTGCAAACATTTTAGCTCTGGGACCCACCAGATTCATGGCTAGAAGTGCCGTCATTGTGACGCCGGAGTCTGCTGCTTTCCTGGGAATGCAGCAATAAGTTGGGTTATTTCTTAGCCATTTTCCCATAGCAAAGTGAATCAGAAAGGAAAAAAGTCTATTTACAAACTTGATTCAAGCAAAATAGCCACACAGCCCTTCCCCTTTCCAGTGTTCCATCTTCCCATATTATCAATGACGGCTGCCTTAGATGCCATGTGACCCACCTGAAATTTGCTCACAACGCACCCTCTCAACCCGCAGTTGGAGAAACACTGCTGTAGCTTAATAGTTGGACAGAGGGAAGTTCTGTTCCCTCTCACACAGCACCAGAACCAGGGGACATTCCTTAAAATTGACTGGTGGGAGAGTTAGAACAGAGAAAACGGAAATATTCCTTCACATAAAGGTAAAGGTAAAGTTTTCCTCACTACCGAATGGACTAGTCATGACCAACTGTAGGGGGCGGTGCTCATCTCCATTTCTAAGCCTGTAGAGCTGGCGTTTTGTCCGAGGACAAGCTTCCGCGATCATGTGGCCAGCATGACTATATGCCGTAGCGCACGGAATGCCGTTCCCTTCCCACCAAAGTGGTCCCTATTTATCTACTTGCATGTAGGTGCTTTCGAACTGCTAGATTGGCAGGAGCTGGGACAAGCAACGGGAGCTCACTCTGTCGCGCAGTCTTGAACTCCCAACCTTCCGGTTGGAAAGCCCAGCAGCAGCAATTTAACCCGCTGTCCCGTATTCCTTCACATGGCACATAGTTAATCTGTGGAACTCCTTGCCACAGGATGAGATGAAGTCTCATGGGCCAGATGCACATAGGCCAAATTTTGCTTATTAAAAGGGAGATTGGACTGACTGATGGAGGAAAAGTCCATCATAGGTGACATGCCAGGATGACTGTATGCAGCCTCTGGGAGTGGCAACCCGGGGCAATTGACCCTCTGCCGACCCCCCTTGGTGATGCCACTGTTGTTATATGACCTGATTTATTTCCAGATTGGACAGGGGTGGGTGGGATTAGATCATTTGCCTTTCACATCACAGGGAAGCAGTCTGCACCACTCTCATTTCACACACTGGCAATGCTTGTTTTGCACAGCTGATGACAGACGGCCTTGCTTCTGATCACAGTGGTTTTGTTGGAGCATCTTTCCCTTAAAACATACAAAAAAACAAAACAAAACCCAAGCTTCTTATGTTACTTGGAAGCAGTGTTGCCCTTACAATTTGTTCCCGATCTCAGGGAGGAATAATGGAACAGGAGCTAAGGGGAGCCGAGCAAGAAATCAACTTGCTTTATTTAGATAATAAACAGACCGAAATGCATTAGCCGTGAGTATAGATTACAGAGAGAAGCAATATAATATGCTTGCCAGTTTCTTGGTCAAACGCAGACAGTTTTTCAGGCGTGATGGAGCTCCAGTTGGCTTGCTCAAGGTTACCTTATCTGTAGGGAGAATTCATGTGTTGGGACAAGAAGATACCATCAAGGCAGTCAGAGGAACCCTGTTCTTCATAGATACTTATCTGCTCCCAGGTCTTGAATTATGGGCACGTGAGGGGACAGTTGTCAAGATAGGAGAGGAAGGTAGGCAGCCACAAGTTCCATTCTTCGGCATTTAATTTTGGCCAAATCTGTGATTACCTTGTAATCAGCGCAACCAATCCTACTATTTCCATCTTCATCTCTGAATGGGAAAAGCTTCACACGTTTTGGGCAGGAGGTTTAGTCGAGAGGGTTAAAGCCTCCGTTTGCCCGAAGATAAGATCCGAAGGTTGCCAGTTCGAGAACACCGGAAGTCTCAGTGAGTGGCAGACCTTGAGAATTGCGACTGATAAGAGCTGAGCTGTCTCCAGCTGCCTGTGAGAGAGGAGTTGTGCTGGGCCAGCTGTTTCTTTGGTGGGAGCAGAGAAGCCGTTTATCAGCCAGCAGGAAGGCAAGCGTGCGGCCAGAAAGAAGGACTAAACCACGAAAGTTCCATCTGTATGTCGTTGTAGTTCTTGAAAGACAGAACTTCTTTGTAATTTGTAAAAACCCCTTGCGGATTTAGAGAAATAAAGACTGCCTATGTAAACCGCCTTGAATTAAAGCCAGAGGAGCAACCTAATGGCCAAAGAAAGGCAGTATATAAATAGTAGCATCATCATCATCATCATCATCATCATCATTATATCAATCCATATTATATGTGATTGAATTGCATGGTATATTTAGATGTACGGCATATTAAGTTGTGGGTATTATTATTTGGTCATGATAGCTGATTTTAGCCTACATAGCTTCCAAGTAATAGTGGTTCCATGTGAATCCACATTGGTGAGACCTCACCTGGAGTCCTTTGTCCAATTCTAGGCTCCTCACTTTAAGGAAGATGCAGTTAAACTGGAGCAGGTTCAGAGAAGAGCAAGGAGATTGTTCATAAATTCCCTGGAGTCAGGACTCAGTAGTGAGGTGGCCAAATTTGTGGATGACTTTTCTGGGTGGTGAGGACCAGAAGGGATTGAGAAGAGCTCCAGAAGGATCTCTCCAAACTGGGAGGATGGGCAGCAAAATGGCAGTGAGTTTCAATGTAAAGTTTCAAATCGGGACAAAAAAAATCAAAACTTCACATATAGGCTAATGCAGTGGTTCTCAAACTTTTTAGCACCGGGACCCACTTTTACTATGACAATGTGTCCAGGACCCACCAGAAGTGACACCAGAGCCTGCTGCTTTCCTGAGAATGCAGCAATAAGTTGGGTTATTTCTCAGCTTTTTCCAATCGCAAAATGAATTAGAAAGAAATAACATATTTACAACCTGACACTAGCAAAACGACCACACAGCCCTCCCCTTTTCCAGCATCCCATTTTCCCATATTTTCAATATGGCTGCTCTAGGTACTTTGTGATCCACCTGAAATTGGCTCGTAACCAACTGGTGGTTCCAATCCACAGTTTGGGAACCACAGTTTGGGCTAATGGGTTCTGAGCTGTCTGAGGCATCTCAGGAGAGAGATCTTAGGGTGCTGGTAGACAGCTCAATGGAAGTGTCGACCCAGTGTGCGGCAGGAGTGAAGAAGACCAATTCCATGCTTGAGACAATTAAAAAGGGGATTGAGAATAAAACAGCCAATATTGTATTGCCATTGTACAAGGCAATGGGTAAGGCCACACCTGAAATATTGTGTACAGTTCTGGTCACCACATCTCAAAAAGGACATAGTGGAGTAGAAAAGGTGCAGATGAGTGACCAAAGTGATTACTGGATTGGGGCATCTCCCTTATGAGGAAAGATTGTATTTGAGGCTCTTCAGTCTAAAATTGGGGCCTAACAGCCACATCCCAGGTCCACCCCCTGCCCAGAAGCACACACCCCCCCAGAAATGCCTGGGAGCCTTTGTGCCGACGCAGGGGGGGGGTGACATTCACAGTGCCTGGGATTGCGCCCTGAGTCACAGATGCTCCTGCTTGGTACATGGAGCTGTTTGGACCATGAATCCATTTAGCTGGGACCATAGATAGGTCTCTAAGTGTCTTGCTGGATCAGGCCAAGGGTCCATTTAGTCCAGCTTCCTGCATCTCACAGGGAGCAATCCTAACCCACTTTCCAGCACCAGAGTAAGGGCAATGCAGCTCTGAGATAAAGGAACAAACATGCCCTTTCCTTGAGGAGGCCTCCATGACTGCCCCCCCCAACTGGAGGATGCAGCACATGCCCCATTGGCACAGCTATGTCAGTGCTGGAAGGTTGGTTAGGATTGTGCTCGCAGTGGCCCACCAGATGCCTCAGGGAGCACACAGGACAATAACCTCCCTGCACCCTGTTGCCTCTCCCTTGCACCTGGCATTCAGAGAGAGGCGACCTCTAGGCTGCAGATAGTCGTTTTTCTGTCCGCCTGGGACATGCCAGCAACTGCATGTGATCGAAACGCTGACAACATCACTGAGCAATGGCACCTTCCCTCTTCCACTCAGGGCGCAATCCTATACTGCGCCATATCCTAGTGCAGTATAGGACAGGCTGGAGCTTCCCATGGCAAGGGAAATTACGGCCGAATCCTGGGCCTGCCTCCTGGACGGGCCAGCCCACCAGCCCCTCCCCTGCCCAGAAATGCCCTCCCCAGCCCTGTTTGAAGATGGCGCCTCCCTTGCGCGGGTGCAACAGGACTGGAGCTGCCTGTGGTGCCAGTCCCATTGTCATAGCACCGAAGTGGGGGTGCCGCTTGGCGCCCCCGTGTTGGCATGACTGACGCCGCACCAATGCTATGCCGTTGCATTGGCACAACGGGCATGCTTGGATTGCACTGCCCAAAATGGGTAGAAGCAGGATGACAGCCGTCCTCCTGCTCCACAAAACCATTCCCAGTCAGATTTCTACTGATGATGCAGTAATAACAAGTAGCCAAGATAAAGGGGGTGCAGTAAGTATTGCAGCTACCCTAAACACGTCTCATGAAAGCTGCCCCTCCCACTTGCCCTTGAACTACAGCCATCCTGGCCAGCAATGGCAATGCAGAGTTACGTAATTATCTATTAATTGGTTCCAGCCCCACCCTGATATTCATGGTTGCTAGACAACCATCCCCTTCCCTCCCTGTCCTCACCCCCTCTTTCCCCTCTGATCTTTAGCCAACATAGAATTTGTCTTCATTATCCATGGACTTCAGTCAACGCCAATATTTGCCTGCATTTCTGGCTGCAAATTGATTCGTGGCTCCTGGAATCTGGAAGTGACATGTCCTGCCCCGGCTTTATCGGGAAGTCCCCAGAGCCAGTCGTTCTGTGCAGGCTGGACAACCCAGATGAAGTGGAGAATTCAGTGCAAGTCATCAGAAATTAGATTAGATGCTGTAGTGCCAAAACGTGAGCTTCAAAGGGGTGTGTCTGTCTGTGTCTGTGTCTGTGTTTGTGTGTCTGTGTGTGTGTGGGATTGGGAGGTGGAATAGCATCTTTAGAAAAACAGATTTAGGTTGCAATCCTGGGAGTAAGCCCTATACTACTGAATCCAATGAGACTTACTTCCAAATAGACATGCATAGCATTGTGCTCTTAGAATGAAAAGTGCCTTTTCTGAGTTCTTTCAAGAGATCTGGAAAGTGCCACTTCAAACCTGGTAAAGGAGGGGGGAGAAGAGATTATTAGAGATAAACTTTTTTCTGCAGGGATCATTCCTAAAGAAGACAGGAAAGGAAGCACCTCCAGGACATAATCTTAACATAAAGGAGTTGTTCTACCTGCCCAGCATTGGACAGCTCAGCACCTCAGCTACACCATAACCATGGGGCTCCGTTTCACATTTCAGCAGAGGATCCTTCACATGTGCAATTTTGGAAATAATGGAGATCAAATGGCACAGAGGCAATTTGCTTCAGAGCTTGGGCTGCTTTTTCCTTTCTCTTCTTCCTAACAGTCTGCCATTCATGCCCCGAGGAATCCAGATCGACCTCTTGACCCTCATTCCAAGCGAACATCTTCCATCCATTCATGACCCATCAGGTCAACCGCTGGCAAAAATCCATGCATGGGAAAGCTTCTGTGAAGGCACCAGGGATGTGTGCCCGTCCTGGAGACGGAGGACTCAGTCCCAGGTACCCCATTGCGTTGATGCAACATTGTTGCATCAACACAACATCAGTAGCGCCAGCGCAGGAGCACAGAGCAGCACCTCTGCATCGGTGCTAGAACTCCCGGGTTAACGATACTCATAGCCAATTTGGGCCGCATGGCTTTCACATTTGGGCTGCATGGAAATTTCACCAATTTCACAGGTGCAGGTCCGAGGAGCACAAAAAGAGGAGAGAAAGTAACTAATGCTCACCGTGAAGATTACCCAGAACTCACAGCAATATCCTCCAATTTAGCCTCTGCAGAAGGGAAATAATTCCCCATTTAGAAGGGATGACACCTTAAACTTTTTTCCCTTCCCCTCTCTTGATGCTCACACTATCGTTCGTGCTCCTGGAATAAGCCTGGGTAGGGGATGGAATCAATAATAATCCATGCACACACAAGTCCCCATCAGCTTGCCCGGGACCAAGAGGGGCTTTTTTTTTTTTTTTTTTTTTTGTATTAACAGAACTGCAAATTGGAAAGCTCCTTTTGCAGTGCAAGAAAGATAACGCCCGCGAATAGGGTTTTGCACGTGGCAAGTGACACCTCTGCCAAGACTGGAAATTGGAACCTGACAAGCACAGTGTGCTGCTTTCCAGGTGCTCAGGCAAGGAAAAGTTTTCAGCAAGGGGCTTTGTCCTCAAATTACTTTGCCACGCTGCTCTTGGCCTGCCTGCATGTTGGTCACATGACCTCAGAGGACACTTTTAACCAGGGAGGCTTTCATTTAAGCAAGATGGAATGAAAAAGTCGATAGGATTGCCTACGCACTTCTTGTGTGCACTTGCGTGCAAGAAGGACAGGCACATCTTGCTACCGTGTGCGTGTGCATGCGTGCGTGTATGCATGTGTGCGCAGACAACCTGCAAGAGGGAAAAAATTTTTTGTATTTACGTCCTCGTGGGATACTTGATAGTCTACAGCAGCATTTCTCAAACTGTTGGATGGTTGTGACCTGATTTCTGGTGGGTCCTGCAGTGTCATGGTGGCGGAAATGAAACTGGGGAGTGGGCAGGGGGTGTGGACTGATGGTTGAGCTGCTGGTACTGCCTGAAGCTAAGCAGGAGAATCTGTAGTCTATTTTTGCATGGGAGACAGAACGCCAGGCTGCAGTACCTGTAATGGCAAACCAAGTCACTGTGGAGCTGATTAGCCAGTGCGGGGATGTTGTATGAAGGCCAGCCGGCAAAAGAGTCCAACCTTGAGGACCTGCCCAGGCTGGACTTATGATCACCTGCTAAAGCTCGAGGGCACACGGCCAGAGGAGAGAACCACACTGTGAAGGCTACATCTGGGACTGAGGATTTGGTGAATCGCAAAATACTGTATATTTGTAAAAAGCCCATTGAAAAATTTAGACTAGCTTGCCCAGGTAAGCCACCTTGGGCATTTGCTTTGGCATGGGAAAGGCAGGATATACATTCTTCAAAAACGAACTTGCCGTTTTGGCTCGTAGCTGAGGACTTGGGGCTTGCAGTGGTGAAGGACCAATTCATGGGTGGAGCAACACCTGGTTTGGAGGGCAAACCGGAGCTACACACAGAGTCTCCCATGAAAACAGGGGTGATGGAAAGAACAGAGAACTCGTAGCCTTGGGCCCTGCAGCTATTCGAACATCAGAGAGCTGCCCATCCCTTGCAAAGAGCTCAGCTCCTGAGGTTTGCAACCTTCAGTAAACAGATGAAGATCAATGTTTGAGGAACATTTCTTCTGGGGTATTCACACCCAAGTGGGGGCAGGTTGAAAGCTGCCCTAAGCCCCTCAAACCTTGAGGAATATTCATTAAGCCTGCCTCATTCCAGGAAATGCAAGGGTGTGTGTGTGTGTGTTGTTGTTGTTGTTGTTTTTTGCAAATGAATAAATGCTACTTGGAAATAAATAATACATACTAATAAATATTATTTCTTTCTAGACCACCTTTTTTAAGTTTTGCAAAGCTAGGTGGGTCCTGATAGAGTGTCATTTTTAAAAATGGGTCCCGCTGCTAAAAGGTTTGAGAATTACTGGTCAAAGTGTCTTCTTGGATTTGTGTCGGCAAGTTCACAGAAGCATTCCTGATCCGGATCATGTCCAGTGCCGAAGGGTAGACGTTTTGTGAGGGCAAGACTTGTGGGGAGGGGTAGACTTGCTGCGAGGGGTAGACTTGTGGCCGAGGCCAGACTTGTGGTGAGGGCCAGCATTGCGGCGACGTGTAGACTCTTGGCGAAGGGTAGACGTGTTGCAAGGGGTAGACGTGTGGCGAGAGCTAGACTTGTGCTGAAGAGTACACTTTTTGTGAGGGCTAGACTTGAGGGGAGGGGTGGACTTGCTGCAAGGGGAAGACTTGTGGCCGAGGCCAGACTTGTGGCGAGGGCGAGCCTTGCGGTGAATTTTAGACTCATGGCAAAGGGTAGACTTGTGGCGAGGGGTAGATTTGAGGCTAGGGCTAGACTTG
>JAJKFI010000145.1:0-31737 GCA_029204185.1 Lerista edwardsae
TTATGAAAAACAGGCAGCCAAAAGCAGTATGTCTTTGTATGGTGAGGCAATTAAAAGGGAGGTCTTGTTTGAGATTCATGTGTTCCTGGCAGTGAGGACGATTTTGATCTGGTGCTGGTGGTGCCCAATTTTGCTTCTGATCCTCCTCCCGTATAGGTTTTAGAGATGCAGTTTAAAGGCTTGTTTCCAACTCTTGTACTTTTGCTGTGACCTTTAGCATGGGCAGTGCAAGGCTGTTGTCGGCCATGACAAAAGCCATATTGTGGCTTGCTGTTTTCTTGCAGCCTCTTCAGAGAAGCTCTCTGTAGCAGTTTGGTGAACCCAACTGTTTGGAAGTTGTTTGATGCAGGCCTTGTGTGGTCTCTGCAATGCACAAATTAAGAATTAACTGGGTTGAAAAGAGAGCAAATCCCGTGGGATAACGACACCATGAGCATGTCTAATCCTTAAAGAATGTTAAATTCTTCCATAAATTCCAGACCGTACATAGACCTGCAGAACAAACTTTTCCCCGTGTTGCTCCTATGTCTTGCAGGAAGCACCTTGAGCTGTACCCTGAACCTTCAAATCCTCATGGAAGATGAGGTGGGATCAAGGTGAATCCAAATTAATTGGGGAGGGTGGGGGAAATGGCAAGGAAGGGGGTGCCAGGCCCGTCTGCTTGAGGCTCCGTCTTCATGATTTATGGGTCATCCCTGGCTGCTGTGGCTATTTGCAGTTTTATTGAGTTTTCCGTCTCCTTAATGGCAAAACCTGTAAAGCTCAAAAGGGAAACTGATTTTCTTTCAGAATGAAAAATGGCAGTGCACTAATGGCTGAGGGAGTGGTACCCCAATGAAAGGAACAAAGCTATGCTGGCTGGCTGGTTGTTACAAAGCCTCCTTGTAAACCTGGGTGCCTCTCTGTTTGCTGGGCACAGCCCGGGGGTGCCAGGGCAGGCAACCTCTGTGTCCCTTTTGAGGTTTGACTAGAGGCTTCCTTTTGGTTTTGCTCCAGTGGGAAGAAGAAAAAAAGTTTGGTTCCTTAGTGACAAAAGGTGATGGCAGCTGGAGGGGATCCGGGCTCACTTTTCTTGGGTGGGAGGCAGCTGGGCTAAATATTGCAGCCGTGATGGGTGTCTTGAGTGCCGCTTCTTCTGCAGAGGTTCCGGAGATGGAGAACCTTTTCCGAGGCACCATGCCAACTGCAGCAGGGCTTGTTCATCCTAAGGTGTTTCTCACAGGAGTTTTGTAGTTGACTTCTCTGGTTCTTAGCGCATCACCACTGGGTCAATGACAGGAAGGAAACGGTTGATTTGGATGTGGGGTGGGATAGGGTGGGGGTGCTGCAGCATAGAAAATCAGGAACAACGTAAAACCCAGAACCACAGCAAATGCTTGTGGCTCTGGGATTGTTTGGATGGTAGGAAAAGGCAGGAGGAGCTGCTGGGGTGACCAGTTAGTAGAAAGGAGCAGAGTGGGAAGAAATTATGGCACTGAGGGGTGAGCAGAGAAATGAGGATCTGAGTTCAGTGGTGCAAGCAGGTTCATCCACTCGTGCCTGTGGCTGTCCTTGCTCGAGAACCCACAGCGAGTACCTTCTCGGAGGTGTTGTCAACCTTGCCTGTTCCTCCGCGCATGCTGTAGATTAAGAACAGGGTGTGCTTAACTGAACGAGAACAGGACAGGACAAACATGCCCCGCCTCAGAGCCATGTGGGTGCAGAGTCCCAGAGGGCACTTCCCCACTCCCTCCCTGCACCGTGTGCTGGCTGTGCTTTGTAACGCCAGTTGAGTTGTCTTGGAAGAGCTAAGCAGGCTGCTGCTCCTGCCAGTTTTTGGAAGGAGCCGTTTTCCCTGAAGAGGCTGTGCAGAGGTTTGCCCTGCAGCTGGCCCTGACCCCAGGAGGGCAGTTTCTGGAGCTGGGAGGGCTCAGTGGCGAGGTAGCCAGGTTTGCAGGTGCCCCCAAGATACGGTGATGGCCCTTAGCATGTTGAAAGGGGTTGGACAGAGTCATGGAGTGCAGGTCTGTTGGTCATGCTGGCCTTGGGCGCTCAGCAGCAGCCTGCCTCTGAATGCCAGTCCAGGGGAGCAGTGGCGGGAGGGCCGCAGTGGCAGCGTCACGCCTTCCTTTTCCACTTCTTCAGGCGCCATTTTTCTATGAAGTCCTTGCTTTCCCCGTTGAAGTCTTCGTTTCTGGCCACTGTGAATTTATTGTATGTGTCTTTTGGGCTCCCTGAGGCATCTGGTAGGTCACTGTGATATACAGGAAACTGCACTAGATGGGCCTTTGGCCTGATTCAGCAGGGCTCTTACGTTTGTATGCTGCACTTTCTTACAGACCTTCCCATGAGTCCCTTTCTCTCTTCCCCCACTCCGCCCCGTGTCAGACTTCAGCTTGCACTCTCCTTGGGCCAGGGATCTGTAGTGTCTGCTTTTGTTGTCGGACTCTGTGTACAGTGGCAGCTGTGAGCCATGACCGAGTACTTTCTAGCTTTAAAATGCTTCCAGCTGCGTTGGAGAGTGTACACCTCTTCCTTACCGTGCAGCAAGAGCTTGCAACTTGATAGGGGAGGTGCCGTGCATTCCTCCTAGGAAAGTCGGAGCATTTGGCACATCAGATGTTATTGAAAACCGTCATTTCCTGTCTGTCTTGGTGAGGACAGCTTGCGCCCAGCTTGCTGCCAAAATTGTTGGAGCACTTTGGAAGAGTCCTACCACCCTGGTTTTCAGAACCACTCTAGAGGTGATGTAAATGCCAGAGTGTTACTTGTAGATAAATACTTGTGATAGGCAGTGTGTGGAATTTGGAGAGCCCTGAGTTTCTAAAATTGCATCTGTTAAATCGATCTGACGTCTCGTAATTGCTGAACTTGGGGTCTTGAAATGGACACAACTCCTGGGCACTCCAGCTGACATGGCTGTGGCTCCGCCCCTGGGCTGCTTGGGCCGCCATCGTGCCCAGACCTCAAGGGGGCTGCTGTGATACAGCTCTTCCTTTCTCCCTATGTGGCCTTGTGCTGCCATTCAACCCAAAGCCTGGAAAGTGCCTTAAAATGTCACCAGAGGCGCCGAGCCTTGTGGGTTTTGTTCTGCAGCTGCAGCGTTCCAGAACAGTTCTGCTGTTGCGCTAAGGCCGTCTCTTGACGCAAAGCTAAGCACACTGTGGTTCTGGCTGAGCAGGCCTGTTACCCAGAAACAAAACCTTACTACTATTCCTAGGAAGTTACATGCTGTTCTGGAGCTCTTGGTTTCAAGTCACACTGAAGTAAATGGAGCCAAAGTCTTGTGGTTATGCAATTGACGGCAGCCATTCCTTTGGGGGAGTGGGGTGGCTCTTGTCGGCCCACTGGTTGGCTCACTCCCTGTGGGGCGGGGCTGTTAGGCAGCTTGCAGTTTGCAAACTGCTGGTGGGGGGGAACAAGCCTCTCCTTCTAAATTGAGAACAGCCATGGGTGGGCCGTGGTCTGTTGAGTATTTTTCCCTTGCTAAAACTGCAGAGTAGGCACCTGGAAGCAAAAGCCTCTCAAGCTCGTATAGTCGTTGGGCATTGAATTCCCTGAACCTTTGTGATTGTGCAGCCGCAGCAATGGCCAGTTGATAGCATTGTGCGGTCAGTGGGCTAGCAGCCCTGGATTCAGCCCCATTTGGAAGGCAGTTCAGCCTTCTCGGGGCTCACTGTTTTCTGAAGTACCTTCTTGAACTGTGTGCTCGAAGAGAGGGTTGTGACCTGGACAAGGCGCAAGCCTGATCTTAACTGTGCTGGGCTCCTCAGGACTTTTGCTGCTTTCCTCTGGCTAGTGGGTCAAGTAAGCGGTAGAGTTAGTCCCCTGTTAATGCTCCACGCTGCGTGAATTGGTGGCAACATCCCTGCCATTCCACTGTTTAATCCTTGCTGAGAATGTGGTCTGATGTGAACCACTGGATGATTCACGTGCTGTGTGACCACCCCAGAGAGAGTGGAATGATGCTGAAGGCCAGCAGAGGCTGGAGTTTGGTGTCCGCTTCCCTGGATGGCCAGATGCCATTGAGCACAAGCAAACCAGAAGTAGGAAGCTTTTTGACATCTCCGCTGAAAGGAACGGTCACTTGGGCACCTTTACCTGCTGCTGGGCTGTGATGCATGCCAGATCCCGTGGTGCTGCTGGGATGAAGGGGCTTAATCCCCAAGTCAGAGAGCATGCGCTGGCCCCAGTGACTGGCTGTGGTCCTTGAGCCTTCACTAGCCCATTTTGAGGCGGAGAAGGGGGAAATCCTTTCATTTTCGCCGTAGCCTCGCGATGCTTTGCACAGGAAGGATGCTAATGGCCTGCCCTTCTGCTTTCTTTCTTTCCCAGAACTCCATCCGGCATAACCTCTCTCTGCATAGCAAGTTCATCAAAGTGCACAATGAAGCCACCGGGAAAAGCTCCTGGTGGATGCTCAACCCAGAAGGTGGAAAAAGTGGGAAGGCGCCACGGAGGAGAGCAGCCTCCATGGACAACAGCAGCAAGCTGGCCAAAGTCCGCGGGAAGGCCACCAAGAAGAAGGCCGCGATGCAGGTGGCCCCGGAGCCCACCGCAGACAGCCCCGGCTCTCAGTACCCCAAGTGGCCTGGCAGCCCCTCCTCCAGGAGCACCGAGGACTCGGACGTGTGGACCAGCATCCGGCCTCGGACCAGCTCCAACGCCAGCACCCTCAGCAGGCTCTCTCCAATCCTGACTGAGCAGGACGACCTGGCTGACGAGGAGCTCCTCCCCTCCCTGGTCTACTCCAGCGCCTCCAGCAACGTCCCGCCCACGGTGACCGAGGAGCTGGAGCTCCTTGACGGCTTGAACCTGATGTCGCCCAGCTCGTCCCTGCTGCCCGCTCCACAGCCAGCTTCGGGCAGCCTGGCCCCGAGGAACCCGAGCTTCTCCTTGCGGACCCAGGGCTCGGCTGCGCAGGCAGCGCCCTTTGGCAGCTCCCTCTTCAGCCCCGTCGACCTCGCGCTGCACAGTCCGGCTGGCCACTTCTCCGGCCCACAGACCCTGGAGGCCCTCCTCACCTCCAGCTCGCCTCCGCCCAGCGATGTGCTGATGACCCAGGTGGATCCAATTCTCCCGCAGAGCGGAGGCCGGCTGAACAGCCAGGCCTTCCTGCTCCTGGGGGAGCAGCCCTCCCAAAACAAAATGAGTCCCACCCACCCGCTCCGGAAGCCTGCCAAGCAGCAGCCGGACTCTGTGGGTGCCCCTGGTTTGCCCTCCCCCCTGACGTTGGTGGCGTCTCCTCAGAACACAGCCAGCCTGTCGAGTTTGAAGGCATCGGGCCCTGCGCAGCCTGCCCCGCTGGCTCAGCTGGGCACCCAGCCGCCTCTGCCTGCCGCCACTTTTGCCCCCTTCGGAGGGAATCCGGACAGGCTGCCCAATGACTTGGACGTGGACATGTACATGGAGAACCTTGAATGCGATGTGGATTACATCATCAACACCGACCTCATGGATGGAGAAGGGCTGGACTTCAATTTTGAACCCATTCCGTCTGCGCCCAGTTACCCCAGCACCTCGCAGGCCTCCAACCACAGTTGGGTACCCAGTTAACTTCAGGACTGATGAAGGTAAGTGAGCATAAACTCCAGCAGAGATGCAACTGTCCTTGAGATGGTGAGGTGGTAGTTCAACTTGCCTGGCTCTAAATCTGCTTTAGCGTCACCAGGGTAACAACTTAGCACGGCAGCTGGTGACACGCAGATGGCCAAGCAGTGGGTAAACAGGCATGCCTTTGCTGTCCCCACCCCAGGGAAGTGTCCTGAATCCAGGAGGTCCTGTGAAGGACTTGCCTTGAGGCCTTGAGTCTTCTTGGTCCTGAGACATGTAATAAGTCAAGCCTCTTTTCTGCAGGTATCAGAGAAACGTCTCAGACTCGTCTGTCTTCCTCCATGGTGGACAGCAGGCCTCCTAAGCCTCTCCTTAAGGATGGGCTGTTTAGTTATGTCATAAAAGCAGAGCTACTCTGTGTACTTCTGAGGCAGCTTGTTGGGAGAGGGCACTCAGCGAAGCTCATGTCCTCTGAACAGGGAGCGGACCCCTGCCTCCTCCTGCGAGAGGTGGGATCCAGTGCATACTCAGAAAATGTTCCTGCTGTGTATCGTTGCATTTTAAAAGTCCCTCCTTAACAACATTCCCAGTTCTGGAAACAGACTCATTGACAAGCCGTTTGGTTCAGGGCCAGCCGCTTTGCAGACTAAACCGCCGAAGTGCACAGTCCAAAAGAGAAAAGGAACTAAAGTCTGTAATGAAGACACGAAGCTGCCTTCTGTCAAAAGGAGCCTGGTACAGTGCTCTATGCTGGCCGGCAGTGGCTCTCCAGCTCTTGTCCCCGAGACTCCCCTGTTTAAGCAGAGATGGCCTTGGTCCTCCTGAGTCCAGAGCAGGTGCGTGGCCATTGAGCTGGGGCCTCTCTTCACGCTTCCCTGCCTGGTCACCTGGATGCACCTCTGGCCATGAACAATCAGTTGCCTGGGCGTCTGTGAACTCAGAATCAGTTCTCAGCTTTCACTGTCTCCTCTGTAGTGTTAACTCCTTTTTCCGCCCGTGCTCAAGGAAGTGTTGTTGGTGAACGGCTTGAAGCTGTGCTGTGTGCACACACACCTGCTTCTGCTGCTGTTTTTCTCTTTTGAGAGTGGCTCTTTCACAAGTCAGAGGCAACGAGTGATTCTCCTGTTCCTTCCCTCGCATGGGATGTGCTGTCTGCTTCTGACCCTTTGATGGGAGTAGCAAGCAGCCGTAAGTGCTGGTAAAATGAAAATGGAGTGATATGGTTGTGATTTGCCAATGGACTGGATGCATTTAAAGGAGAGAGTCTGAGATGCTGCCAAGGTAAAGAGGAGAAACCAGAGTAAGTCAGCAGACCAGGGGCAGAATGAGCTGGTGATACCCTCTGTGCCAGGGGTGTGCTCAAAGTCTGAAATCAAGAGGCGAACAGAGCTGGGACTCCCAAGAGTTGTGGCGATTTATTGCAAAACACAGGGTCCCTTGAGCTTTGGGTCTGGAAGCAATTTGACGGTTGAGGATTAAGATGGGGCTGCTGTTGGGGGCAGATTAACCTACATTTGCCTGGTGTGGGAGCCTTGAATCCCACAAACCTCTGTTAGTCAGTACAGGCTCAAGAGCTCAAAGCTCTGACCTGATCTGATCTGGAGACACTTCTTTCAGAAAACGGGATTCTTGTGAAAGGGAGGTACTGAATATCTAGCAAATAGAGTTCCTTCAGGCTTGATGTGTCCTCCTCTTGTCAACCGTGCACTAAAGACAACTAAGCATCTGCTTTCTCTCTTATCCCCCCAGTCCCCTTCTGGTTTTGGAACTTTGCATGCCCAGAAGTGTCTGGAACGGAAGGAGTTCCTGGTGTCTGTCTGCTCTCCAACCCAGCTGAGAGGAAGGTGCAAACTGGTTGGAAGCCAGAGTTCCTGTCAAGTGCCACATCTCTTCCTGAGCCTACCATAAGCCCTGCAAAGCTCACCAAGGGCCCCTCCCTGCAGGAGGCTGAGAAGAGCCCCAGAAAGTCCTGCATACAGAGCCCGAGACTGTTCCTGCTCTGCAGAAGCACCCCCTGCATTGATGGGGTGGGTATCTGGCAGCCGTGGGTCAGGGGCTGTCCGAACGGGGCTGCTTTGGGCCTCCGTCTGATTTCTGCCTCGATGGTCCTTTGTCTTGGTGCCTGAAGCCTGTGTTGACGGGCCGTGTGGGGGCCTGAGTCAACAAGACCCTCCCCTTGTAGGGACTTCCCTTGTCTCTTTTCTGGTGGTGACGCACGGTCGTGGGCGAGGAGAGCCTCTCTGTGTGGAACAACGCCGCTGAGCTTGTGCTCCTCTGTGCCCACCAGCAGGCCCTTTCTGCAAGCCGACACCTGCCCTGGTGTGGTGAAGGCAGGTCCTGTGTGTGCCGGGCTGGTGGGTAGCACTTGCCTGACACGGTGGGACTGCCCCAAAGCAGACAAGCAGGTGCTAAAAGCTGTTGCTAAGAAACCAAAAGGACCTTCCTCTTCTCCGTGGGTTTGCTGCTGGGCTGCCCTGTTCTGCCTGAGAGGTGGAAGACACAGGCCTGGCCTTCAGCGGGGCCACAACCAGTGTTTGGCTGTTTCCTTCTTTTTTAAAACCCAGAAGGGCATTTTCTACAGATGATGAACTATTTTGGAAATTTAGAACCCCACAAATTTGGGAAGGGGGCAGGGCTTTCTATGGTAGCCTTCAAACCATTATATCACGTGTCTCCGTCTCGGGTGCCTTTCCCTCCCTCAGGTGGCACTGCTCTGGTGGCAGCCTGCTCTGCCTCAGGAACCGGGTGGCGTCTCCTTGGGTCCCGCACAGTGCTGCGGAGGGGAGAGGAGAAGGGCACCAGGCTAGCCTTGTTCTTCTTGGAAACTGGGGCAGATGAGGGAGTTGTACATTATAGATAATTACCTGTAAAGCTAGCTGCAGATTAACTAGAAGCTTTTGTAAACCTGGGCGGGGGGGGGAGGGGAAAGGGGGAAAGCTATATATTTTATCACCCTATGAGATTATTGGCTAAAAATGCAGATTGTTTTCTTGCCGCTTCATACCTTTTGATACCAGACAAAACACTAAAGCACGTGAGGCTGTGAACTCGTCTGAAGAGGGGATTAGGAAGAAGCGACGAGCGGGTGGGGCAGAGGCCTGTGGACAAAGCACAAAGGCCTCCTCTGCCCTCCTGGCAGCCTTGCGCTGAATCATGAATCACCAGCAGGATGTGCTTGCGGGTGGGGGCACGCCTTCTCAGCCAGGGAGTAGCTGCCACTGCTCCTGCTGCTGCTGCTGCTGCTGCTTCGGAAGCCCTTGGAGCCCCCTTGTATTGCCCTCTCTCTGCAGAGCGTTCTGGGGTTTGCAGCCTAGGCTTGCCCCCTGGCCTTCTGTCTACCTCTGCTCGGCCAACGGCAGCCTCGGGGTTAGCTGAGTCTGCCTGGAGTTAGCTTTTGGTGCTGGTGGGCAGAGCCCAGAGGGACCAGCTGGATTTTGGGGGTGCAGCGGGAAATCGCTTCACCCCCGTGAGAGAAATGATCTTCAGAGTTGGGGAAACGCCAGCGTCTCCATGGGTGGGTGGGGGGGGGGCAGGGAGCAGCCTTCTAGCAGCTAACAAAGTCCTTTATAGCTGGGGGTGGAGAAGGAAACAGGTAGAAGTGTGCGCGTGCCGTTGTTTGTGCTGCGGAGCGTGCGGCTGCAGGAGGCAGGGCTTGGGAGGGCGGGAGAGCCAGGTCCTGACCACTTGCAGCAGCAGCAGCAGCAGCAGCAGCAGCCCCGGTCCGTGGCACCAGGCCTTGGTTGGACCCTGGCAGTGCCTTCAGGCCAGCCTCTCTAGGAGGCCGCAGTAGAGGCCGCAGGCAGCAGGCAGGCAGGCCTGCAGCAGCCAGATGCAGCGAGGGGTTGGGGTGCTGTGGCCTTCCTGTGTGCTTTCTGAATGCGGGTGCCCACCAGCTGTGGGGCTAGTAAATTATATTGGCCGTGAATGGGCTCCCGAGTCAGGAAGCGGAGAGAAGCCTTCTGCCCTCCTTTGCGTGGTGGAGTGTAAGCCTAGCCCTGTGCGGGGCGGGGGGGCCTTTGACCCAGTCAAGGGGAAGTGAGCGTCGCTGGGTTCCTGTGGACATGAGCTTGGCAGGCTGCAGGGTAGGCAGTAAAAAGTCCACACCAGCCCCTCGGGACTGACCCAGTTCCACAACTGCCGCCACCCTCTGCTCTCGGGCTCGGTCCAGACCTCTGCAGCCTACACCTGTTTAAGAGCAGGCGACATCACCCCTTCGAACTGCTGTGGGGTCAAGGACCGTGGAGAGTGTATGAAGGGGTAACCAGTCTGCATTAAGTGATCTTAAACGGGCACCTGCAGCCCCTTGTTGGTTCCCTCCTCTTCGGCCTATGCCCAGAGCAGCCAGAAAGGAGGGAGAGCTGCGCTGCAAGGGCCTTTCTTGCTGCATGGTGGCGTGTCTGCCTTAAATTCATTAAAAATGAAGGTGGTGGGGTAGATCCGGAGCAGGTGCTGGCAGCAGAGTAGGTTTTGTGGGGCTCCCCGAGTGGCTTGCGGGTAGTTGTCTGCGGGGTGCAGTGTTGGTATTCAGGAGCAGCTGAAGGTGACGTTACTTGCTGGGTCTTGGGGTGGGGTGAAGGACCCTGGGAGGGGTGGTGGCAACACTTGGGCAGTGTCCATGTTCTCCCGGGAGAGGTGTCTTGCCCCCTCCTCGCCAGAGTTGGCGGATTGGAGCTGGCTGTGCCCTGTTCCTTCTGATTGCTGTCCAGTTTTGCCTTTTGTAGCAGTAGGATCTCCACCCCCTTCCAGGGCTTTCCCGTATCTCCCTGTGGAATATGCTAGAGGGCAAAATGTGACAAATAAATCTCTCTATTCCTCTGCCTTTGTTGGTGCAGTTCTTACTTCCCCATTCCTGCTTGCCGATTGGGACCTCCTCCCCCAAGTATGAGGAAGGACTCTGCACTTCTGGGTGTCTGCCAGCGAGGGAGGCAGAATCGCGCGTGTGTGTGCGCGCGCGCGTGTGTGTGTGTGTACGCACTCTTCCCTGCAGCTTTGGGACAGGAGCAGGTTAAGGTCATCTTGCCTGCATTTACATTTTTAAAAATAAAAAGACCCTGCCCTGCTCAAAGAGAGATGTTTTACTTGCACCGCCTGTAGAGCCGTGAACTGCATGCAGCTGAGGGCTGCCTTTCTCCCCCGAAGTGGAACAGACACTCTCAATGCTCCCTGGAAGTGAGGGGATAACCAGGCTCCCTGCAAGGTTCCTTCTGGTCTTTGGGGGGCTTGATCTCGTGGAGAGCAGTTTACAGCCCAGCTTGGGCAGAGTACAGCGGCTGTAGGCAGGCAGGCTCAGACCCTCGGGGGACTGCCAGCGGCAGCGGTCCTTTCCCTTCAGTGTACAGACATCGGCTGCAGCGTGGAAGCCACCACACTCCGCTTGTGGAGCTTGGCTTTGTCAAGTTCAAACAAATGCCTGCCTGCCTGCAGCATCAGCATGCTTTACACTCGTGTTGTGACATAGGAAGCGGCTTTCCGGGGCAGAGGATTGGGCCATCTTTCCCCGCACTGCCTGCTCTAAAGCCGTGACTGAGAAGGGTCAGGTTCCGGGAGCAGCCCAGGATTCACTCTGGGCTCCTCTGCAGGGAAAGCCTCAGCTCGACGGCATCCTTTATGGGCATGGCCTTAAGCCACATTGGGCCCGCAGGACCGCCTGTGCCTAGCAGTGCCTCCCCAAGGCCTTGCGCAGAGATGTGCTCAGCTGGAGGTTAAGCACTTCCTGTTGGCTGCTTCCTTTCGGAGCCGGCAGGGTCTGTGTCACGGTGGAGGCAGGCTGCTCTCAGCTGACCCCTCCCCTTCCCAGCCTGGCTGCAGGAAGGACCTGCAGGACCTTCCCCCTGCACCGGCTGCCCCCTTTACCAGCAGAGACTCTGTGGAGGGAGGGGTGTGCCCTTGCAGCCTGCCCTGCAGAACCAGCACTCCTCGGGCAGGCTGCATTCCAGCCCAGAGCTGCTCTGCGCAGGCCAGCACATTCCATTCCTTTCCTCCCACTTAGCAGGCTTGGGAGCAGCCCTTGGCGGCGGCTGGGACGGCCGCCTGCTTGAGTCCACAGTCCAGGAGTAGTGGCTGCTGCTGCTGCTTCTCCACCCTCCCTCCCTCCCTCCCTCCCTCCTGGAAGCGGCTTTCCCCCCCTCCTATCCCAGCTGTGACCTGCTGCTGCACCATAAATAGAAGGGAGGCGCGGGACGAGGGATGCGCAGCCTGCACAGATCTGGCAGAGAACACTGCAGCCAGCGCCTGCTCTGCGTGTGTCCAGGGGGTGGGGTGGGGAGCACAGGCTGGCTTAGCTCTGCCTTCCGCCCTTTGCAGGAGGTAATTATTGGGGCCGCGCTGTAAGAAGAATCGGAACCCCGGGTTGGTCACAGCCTCTGCGACCCCTCCCAGCTTCTTCACGGAGGAACACCACCCTGCACGCAGTCCTAGAGCCCTGGGCCTGGGAAGGAGAGGGGAAGTGCAGAACAGCATCTGAATAAGTGCTTATTGGGCCAGATGTAGGGAATGCTGCTCACAGATGAAAAGAACGCCCCAAAGTGATTTGGCAGTATTAAAAAAGCACACTTGTAAACAGGGAAAGAGGCTTCCTCTCCGATACTCTGCCTCAACGTGAACCTGCCTCCTAAACACAATCAGCTGCTGGTTCACCTCAAAACACGGGTTTTGGGGAAGGGAGCGATTGCAAACCACCTTCAAGCTGTATAGAGACCCACTTATGGAGAGCAGCTGCCACCTGCTGGTCAGGACCTACGGCAAGCAGAGGGACCCATTTCAATCTTGCAAGTACCAAAAGGGGCCTCTTGGGGGCAGCCTGCTATTGGCCACGACTAGGCCAGTCTTTGTGCTCCAGCAGGCTCAGGAGAGCTCCAATGCTTTGTTATTCTCTGTCCAGTTGCTGCTTACAGTTGCAAGTTCAGATCCTAAATTGCCGGCAGAGTAACAAGCGCTTTACACGCAACCTCAATGACAGCCTCATCATGGAGTAAAGTACAGGAAAGGAACTTTGATCAATTTAAGTGAGCTGTCGCAGCCCTCCCAGAAGCAGGTGTTGACAGGCTCTTACGGTCTAAGCTTAGTAAAGAGATTGGGGGTTAACCAAAGCAAGTCTCACCCCCTCCCCGAGGCAGTGCTGGGGCTCAGGCAGCAGGAGCAATTGCTTCAGTCACAAGGCCCCCGTAGTGCCCTACCTCAGGCGAGCAGGATGAGTGCTTTGCCCGGCTGACAACAGAGTGGGTCAGCTGCTTTTGAAGTGCCGACCTCAAACAGAGGAAGAGGGAAAGACTGTTCAGGCACTCCCCTGTGGAACAAAACCAGCAGCTTCCAGTGTTTCCAAACCCATGCAGGGCGCTTTATTAACCGCTGCTCCTGACCCAGTTTTTTAAAAAACAAAACTGTCCCCTCCTACATCAAGGAGAACACCTTGGCTCTGATGGAGCAGGATCCAGATCTCTGCCTGAAGCAGTGCTTGCTCGGTGGGAAAACAGTCCAGTGCCTGCACAGCAGCTCCAGAACCTGGGCTAAGAATGCGGCCACTGAGAGGCTGGAGTTCAGCCAGTCCCGCCCAGAGGGCACAGGAACCCACGCGCACCCTCGTGATGATGGCTGCTGCCCACAGCAACAGGTCCCGGCCACAAGCCAGCCTCAGAAGGCGCGTCCTCAGAGCTGATGCAGCAGCAGGCGGCAGTGTAGGCGCCTCACCCGCTCCATGCGCCCCCGTCACTCGGACATCAGGCTGTGGATCTTCGTCAGCAGCACAACCGAGTCAGAACCTGGAAGCAGAACACAACTGGGGTCAACCCTGGAGCTTCCGGGCTGGGGCCTCATCCCAGGCAGGCGCAGCCTGGAGTTTACTACTCAAAGTACCAGGGAGGGGGCTGCATTGAAGAGGCTCTGCAGTTTACGCCCTTCGTAGCAGAACTGCAGCTTCATGCCATCAAGAACATAAGAAGAGCCCCTATGCTGGATCAGGCCAAAGGCCCACCTAGTCCAGCTTCCTGTATCTCACAGCGGCCCACCAGGTGCCCCAGGGAGGCATGAGACCACAAAATGCTTGCATCCTGTTGCCACTCCTTTGCACCCAGTACTCTGAAGTAGCCTACCACTACTGTAAGGAGGTTGCACAATCCATCATGGCCTATAGCCCACAACGGACTTTTCCTCCAGAAATCCATCCAAACCCCTCTTAAAAGCATCTAGACCAGATGCCATCACCACCTCCTGTGGCAAAGAGTTCCACAGACTAACCACCCGCTGGGTAAAAAAGTACTTCCTTTTATGTGTTTTAACTCTCCCAACCCTCAGTTTTAGCGGATGTCCCCTGGTTCTGGTGTTTTGAGAGAGGGAAAAGAACATCCCTCTATCGACTCTATCCCTTCCCTGCAAAATTTTGTATGACTCAATCATGTCCCCCCTCAGGCACCTTTTTTCTAGGCTGAAGAGCCCCAAACGCTGCAGTCTTTCTTCATAAGGGAGGTGCCCCAGCCCCATAATCATTTTCGTCGCTCTCTTCTGCACCTTTTCCTGCTCCGCTATGTCCTTTTTGAGGTGTGGCGCCCAAACTGCACACAATATTCCAGGTGCGGCCTTACCATCAATTTGTACAATGGCATGATAATATTGGCTGTTTCCTTCTCAACCCCTTTTTTAATTACCCCAAGCATGGAATTGGCCTTCTGAATTGCTGCCGCACACTGGGTCGATACCTTCATTGAATTGTCCACCAGCACCCCAAGATCTCTCTCCTGAGCTGTCACAGACAGCTCAGAACCCTTAAGCCTATAGGTGAAGTTTTGGTTTTTGGCCCCAATGTGCATCACTTTACACTTGTCTACGTTGAAACGCATCTGCCAAGGAAAGCGGATCAGCAATTCTTAATCTTTATGGGTCCCAGACCCCTTGGAGGATCTGATGAAAACCAGCCTTCATCCCCCTTAAAAATGCACAAACATACGTAAGTTTTGTGTCGTGTTTAGACCCCTTGAAGCCCATCCTTGGTAAGAACTGCTGTCAGAGGGTATGCTGAAGGGAGTCAGCAGAGTTCGGAGTGTTTACTAGCTAGCTGTTCCGTTTCTCAGATGACTCACACACACAAACATACACACTATCCAAGATCACACCACCACGTGGAACAGAGCAGAAGCCTCATTCACTCCAGACATGCTCTTTACCTGCCGACTTGCTTTTCCGGTTCCACCTTCTATAAAAGAGGACAAAGAGAAAGTTGTTATATCAGGGGTGGCTGTACACTGCTACTCTGCCTCACCTGTGCCCACCCCGCTTGTATAGGGAGGAGCCAAGCATAGGGGACTTTGAAACACAGCCAAAAAAGAGTCCTGACTTCCACCCTGAGACAGAGAGGGACCCTGCTCTGCTCTCGGGACCAGGTAGGAAAAAGCATCTTGTAGGGTTGCATCGCTGGAGAGGTGGCTGCCCTAGGCACAGGCCTGATCCTGGGTGTAGCACAGCAAGACGTGCAAACAGGCATACAGGTGTAAGTGGCAGCCACGTTGGCCGTTGAAAGTCTCCTTGGTTTCAACAGGGGCCCAAGGCAGGCTGAATCCCCACATCCTATTGCTGGAGGGGAACAAGAACACCTGGCTCTAAGGAGCCAGGACACTCACTTCAGCAGCAGGAAGGCCCAGCTAATCAGCAGGAAGGAGACACAGTCCGTCACAATCCAGATCATCTGGTAAGTAGCACGAGGCTGGGGAACGCGTTGGGAAATGCAAGTCAGCAGGGCGATGGCCCTGGGGCAGCTGCTGGTCTCCCGCGACAGCCACCCCCACCGCAAGGGAGGAGGGGCTGTGCCCTTGCGCAAAGCGGCCTTGCTCACCAGCAGCCAGAGGGGGCGCTGCATCCCCTGCAGCACCTGGCAGGCGTTGGTGGTGACCGAACTGGTTCCCGCGCACCACAGGACCGAGAAGAGCCAGGGGGCGTTCACCACAAACAGGTTGACAGAGATGTTGTCACGGCGGTACTCCCTGGGGGGGAAGGAGGGTGTGCACGTCAACAGCGGCCTCGCAGTGCGGCAGGAGCGCGGTGGCATGGGCGGCATGGGCGTGCCCTGGAGGCAAGGCGGCGCCCGAGACGCGCAGCCCCAAGGAGCCGGCCAGACCCAGCCAGCCAAACGTCTCCACGGCCCGTGAAGAACCTGCTCTATTTCTGGCTGCAGTCGCACACTGTGGGGGAAGCGCTGCAGTGTAGTGCCCCACTCCCAGGAACACCCACTCCCTGGGTGTCTCCTGGGCAGCAGCACATCCGACGCACCGGATTTCGGCACTGCTCAGGTTCTGGTAGGGCAGGTTCACGTGCCGCACTTGTCCCGTCTCGTTGCGGAGCCTCTTCCGCCCGTAGACCTGCTGGAACCGGGGCGCCTTCTGCCGCACCTGCTCCCGAAACTCCTCCGGCAGCCACAAGACCTGGGGAGCCGAGGGGTGGCTGCCGTCAGCTTCCTCCTCTGCCTAAGCAGTGCTCAACCTTGTCCACCCTGCACCTTGGGGGGGGGCCTTTCCGCCATGCCCAACTTCAGCCCCCCCTTCTTGCTTTGCTTAGCAACCTTCCGAGTAATGCCCCACAGGAGGCGTTGCCCCACTTTGGCGTTTGGCATAATGGCCAAGCAGGAGCCCCTCTGCTGCTCCCCCTGCCCCACGCTCCAAGGTGCCGTCTCAGGAGGGAGAGGCACCCTCACCAGCTCTGGAGCGATGCCCGACCCCAGGACGGTCTCCACAGTGACGTTGACCAGCCGCTCGTACTGGGGGTCCTCCTCTGGCCGTAGGTCGAACATGACCGACATGTTGTGCCTGCCGGCCTCGGCCAGCAGCTGCTCCAGCGACGGGATCTGCTGAGCCCGGGCCAGGGCCCGCTCTTCGGGCGAGAGGCTGCGGGCCGTGGGGAAGGGGCGCTTCTGGAGGCGGGAGAGGACAGAGCAGTGAGGCCCCTCTACAGGCCAGGTGGGACAGGCTTTGCCCATCGAGATGCTGCAGCAAATTCACGCACATCTCCCCAGCTGCAAACAGCACAGCTGGATTTGCCTGGACTGCAGCCAGCCACTGTCCCCCCCCCCGGCCTGCCCTCCCGCCCCTCACCTCCAGGAACCAGCTGCCAGCATCAAGCTGCTGCAGCTCCGTCCAGTTGAAGGTGCTGGCGTTGAGGTGGGCCTGAGAAGGAAAGGCCTCCTTGACGTTGGTGGTGCGGGAGAGTCGCTCGTCGTGCATCAGGAAAGGGACTCCGTCAGCACTGGGAGGGAGGGAGGAGAGGGCGCTTGTCCAGACCCAGACCTGCTTCCGTCCTGCCCGGGGAGGCCAGGGGTCTTCCCACCTGCTGCTCACCTGACCAGGACGTCCGTCTCAAAGACACGCACCCCGCAGTCGACTGCCTTCTGGAAGGACATCAGCGTGTTCTCAGGTGCAAGCTGGAGGGGCGGGGAGACAGAGAGAGAGAGAGAGACGGGCATCACGGTGGCTGGGGGAGAGACGGACCTTTTCTGGTGGGGGTGCCAGAGCCGCCTCACCTTCTGGACAGGAGGCACGCAGCACTTCTTGGTGCCCAGCAGCAGGGAAAGGCAGCCCTGGCCACTTACCATGGGAGCGCCACGATGCCCGAACAGAGCTGGCTTGGGGGGGCAGCTGGCTGTGCTCCAGGAGGCAGGGGGAGTCTATGCCCAGCGGGGCCACGTACAGAGCCACGACTGCACCCAGGTACAGCAGCAGGAGCAGCACCTTGAGAGCTGCAGAGACGGGGGGGGGGGCAGAGAGGACGTGCGTGAGCTGCAGCGGCGGGTGCTTTGCCCAGTGCCCTGAAGAGGCCTTGCCAGCCTCCCGGCCCGCCCCCCCCCGCCCCACAGAGACCTTCTGGGCAGGACTGCCTGGAGCTCTGCCCTGTTCTCCAGGCATCCCAGCCTCCATGGGAGGGGCCGTTTCTTCAGAGCAGAGGCTGGCAGGCCACAGCGCCACCTGCTGAGCACCCAGGAAGCAGGCGCACAGCAGCTTGGCCTGTAGCTCAGCCCCATCGAGCTGAACGAGCCCAGAGGCACATTTTGACCCTGGATGACCGTCTGCGTGGAGAGGGGCCGAGAAGCTGGAGCAGAAGGCTCCGGTCTGCCCGTACCTGTACGGGAGGTGCGGTAAAACCAGCTGGCCACCGGCCAAGCAAGCAGCGTCACGCCCACCACAGCCCCGATGTGCAGGAAGGGCCCCGTTGCCTGCGAGGGAGAAGAGACCGCGGTCGCAACTCTGCAAGGGGCCGATGCTGCAACGCCGGCTCCAAAGCTGGCCCCTGCAGGAGCCCCCTGCGTGCAAGGCCCCTTGATGCGGTACGATTCAGAGCGCTCCAGGCAAACAGCCCTGCGGAGCCTCACCTGTAGGGAGATGTGGGCACTCTCCCACTGCTCTGCCCACTGGATTTCCAGCCCCACAAAAGCGGCAGCCACCCCCAGCGCCGTCAGGATCAGGAGAGCCTAGAACAAGGTGTGGGGCGGGGGAGGGAAGGAAAGACACCGACGTCAGGCAGGCCTGGGAAAGAGAGGCAGGCGAGCGGTTTTTCCCCAGGAAGAGGAGGAGAGAGCGTGTCCACCCCGCCAGTCCTCTCAGCCACTTCGGGGCCCCATACGTTTGCACAGACCACAAGCCCCTGTGGCAGCCCCACTGTGCAAGAGGAAGTGGGCAGGAAGCCTGCAACAGGGGAGCTGCCCCGGGAAGCGCCGGGCGTAGGTGGGGCCGCCTCACCTTGTGCAGCCAGTGGAGCTTCAAGGGCTGGTGGCAAAGGTGAAGGCAAAGCGCTAGAACCTGCGAGGAGAACGAGAGGCGGTGGCAGCTCCCGCCTGTGCACGGATTGCAGGAAGGGGGCGAGGGCGACATGGGGAGGAGTGGGGTGGACCCTTCACCTCCCTTGCCAGACGGGGCAGAGCATACCTGACAGGTGAGCTGTCAGGAGCTGCCTCCTGTGAACCAATTGTCTGATTGATCCACCCAGGTCAGCACTGCCTAGGCTGGGCAGCAGGGGCTCAGGCAGGCAGGGAGGGGTCTTCCCCAGCCCTACCCAGGAATGCTGCCAGAGGCGGGACACAGGACCTTCTGCATGCAAAGCCGGGGGTGCCTCTGCCGCTTGGCTGCACCAATCAGAGCTAAGGCCGAAGAACACACCTCCAAAAGCCGAACTGATTCTGGGGGTTGGACTCACAGCCCCCCCCCCCAAAGCCAAGCCAAGGAATCCCGGGTGGGGGCCTGGACAGGAGACCCTACCAGCAGCAGAGAGGAATAGGTGACCAGTGTCGCTGTCCCAGACAGCATCACCACCGACCAGTCCAGCCACCACTCCGTCTTGCGGAAGATGTACCTGTGGGACAGGAAGAGGCGGAGTCAGGAAGGCGGAGTCAGGCAAGACCGGCCTGGGCGCCCGCGCAGGGGTACTCACTCGTTGAGGTTGTGGAAGTCATTGAGCGTGACGAGGGCCAGGTAGAGCCAGGCCAGCGTGGAGAGGCACACGCAGAAGAGGAAGAAGAACCAGGCGCAGTCGCACTGTGGACGGAGGAGGGGGCAACGCTGAAGGCGACTTCAGGGCCCTGCAAGAGGCTCCTGCCGGGCCAGCGAAGGGCACGAGCTCTGCACACACTCAGAGGCCCTCTCCTCTGCCTGCACCTTCGGCCCAGTCCCACTTCTTCTTGCCCTCCATGCCCACCCCAGACCAGACTGCAGCTCTTCCAGTGGAACTGGAGGGGAAATCTGAACGCAGACCCCAGCGGCGCCCAACGCCTGGATCCCAGCCCTGGCCAAATCGCAGGCCTGGCTCCTGCTCCCCACATCGGTAGCGAGACCAGGGCGACCCTGGTCTGGCTGGCTGGGCCAGAAGCGGCTTGGCTTTTGCTCCCAGGACAGACCAGGGCCTGGCCCACAGTGCTGGGGAATCCCCGCCCAGTGTGGAGCCAGGCAGGCCCCTCCTTGGGAAGATGGATGAGTCTCAGTGCCAGCGTCCTGGGGCACAGCTTGGGGGGGGGGTACTGGTTTCCAGTGCCCAGACAGGGAAGGAGGACCCAGCCTGGCTCCCGCTGCTCTCCCCAGAGCCTGGCCGTGCAACGGCTGCCCCAGGCAGGGCTCCCCGGTCTGGGCCAGGCTCCCACTCACCTTGCTGGTTCTCAGCCCCTTCTTGCTGCGGGTCCAGCGGCAGCTGTAGAGGCACAGCAGGCAGGTGGCGCAGCTGCCCCCATCCTTGGCCATGGCGTGAGCGGCAGGCACCGGGCCCTGCAGAGAGAAGCCGGCAGGGAGACGTTCTGGGCCGGGCCTGTCTTGTCCTGTCCTCCGGGGCGAGGGTGCCAGGGGTGGGCTACCGTGGACGCCCAGCCTTCCCCCTCCTCTCACCCGCCTGCCTGCCCGCCCGCCCGCCCGCCCACCCGCCCCGTGCGCAGCTGGAAGAGGAGCACTGTCAGAAGGGGAAGCTCCAACGCTCCCCATCCGGGCCTGGCTCCAGCTCAAGGGTGGATCCCCAGAAGAGGCCAACTCTCAGCGGGCATCAGGCCAATGAAAACCTGTGCAGGGGGAGCTTAACCGGCCCAGGGAGCCACACCTGCCCGCCCCACCCCAGCCCTGCAAGCCAGAGCAGGCCCGGGACGGAAAGTGCCCCGGCGGGTGTTAGCCAAACACAGGTCTAAAAAAAAAAGGAGGGTGCGACAGGGAAACCCAAAAGGCTGCTGCTGCTGCTGCTGCCACCACCGCCCTTGTGAGAGTTTTGCTCTGGTGCTTGCATTGCGGCACATCTCTTTTGCTGTGCGCCGGAGCTGCTCTACTTCTCAAGGTCACCAGCGCACACGAAAGTTAAGCACCCCGTGTGCTCTACAGCTCCGTTCAGGGGAGGCAGAAAACAGCCGTGCGCCGGAGGCAGATCCGTTCTCCGAAGTCCCACGGCACGCACAATGGCCGGCAGGGGGCTGAAAATCCACTTCCTGCGCCAGACTCCCTGGGAGCCAAATTCCTGCACAGTCCAAACCACATCCAGAGTCACGCAAACAAATGGCGGAAGAAAAGTGCACAGCCCTCCCCCGCCCCCCCAAACGCTTGAAAAATGCTCCAGAAAGCAGAGGGCTTCTCTGAATGCTCCCCTTCTTCGGGGGAACAGGCAGACAGAGGATCGTGGCCAGACGCCAAAGGATATTGCCGACCCTCCCCTGCCCGCAGCTGCTTTGGGAAAGGCGCCCAGGCCGGACGGCCAGATCAGCACATGTGCTTCGTTCGCTACAGTCGCGCCCCCGAAGAAGTCCGTGTCTCCTGAGCCCACGTGTGCAGCCAAAGCCAAGCAGCCCCGGCGGGTTCGTCACGCGCGAGGGCGGCGCAGAGGCAGCGTGTCCTGCCCAACGCGGCCGTAGCCAGGCGGGAGGGCGCCAACCCTGCTGGAGCCGCTCAGGCCTGGGGCGGGCGTCGCTATGGACACCAGAGGGCGTCAGGCCTGGCTGCACCCGGGCGGGCCGGCACAGACAGGCCAGTCTTCTCCTGCAGCAGGGCCGTGGCCCGCGCATTCCTCGGAAGGGGCTGCCCGGCAGGAGGAGCTGGCCAGGAATGCCGCCGCTGCCAGTCTTGCAGGAGCCGCCTTGGCACCGGCCCAGCTCGCTTCCTGCAAACGAGCCCGTGTGCAATTCTGGCCAGGCTGCTGGGAAGGAGGAGGAGGAAGCCCCCGCCGGGCTCACGGCCTCGGAACGCTCTGCCTGGGGGTGGGGTGGGGGCCCCCGAGCCAAGCTCGCCACGAGAGCGCGCAACCGGGAAGGCGAGAGGCCTCTCCGGTCTGTGGTGCCGCCGCCGCCGCCAACTGGTCTCCCCACTTAATCCACGTCGTTACGAGGAACAATGAACGCATTAAAAAAAAATCGGCGGCGACGAGCACAGGTTCGCTCAGGATGCCCCCCGCCCCGCCCGTTGCCACCAGGAAAGAGGGAGAAGGTTGCCCGGGACCCCTGCAGCCCCCTCCCCCTCAGCCCCCTCCCCGATCTGCGCTTGGAAGCCAGGACAGACGCCCCACTTTCCGCCCAGAAGCCCCGTTTCCTGGGCCCTTGGCGGAGTCTCGGCGAGAGGGTTGGTTGGCGACGCTGCCCCTCCCCGCAAGGCTGCCCAACTCCCGCCGCCCCCCAGCAGGGAGCTGCGCTGCCTTTCCCTGGCGGGGGCGCGCCCGGACCCCGCGGAGGGTCTCCCTCGCGCAGCCCAGCGCCGTCTGCGTGCCAGCGCCCTGCTCGGGCTGCTCCTCCCCGCGCACGAACCTCGCGCTGTCGCTGACCCCGGTCCTCGTGGCGCCCAGGCGGCGATTCCCCCGCGGAGCAGCGCAGGCCGGTCCCCGACAGCTGCCCTCCGCCCCGCCAGCGCCGCCTCCCCTCACCTGCACGCCTCCTGGCCCGGCCCGCCGTGTGCCACCTCCGGGCAGGGCTGGGCAGGCCCAGGTGCCCCGGCGGGGAGAGGCGGCGTCGCGGGGAAGGGGCTGCTCCTGTGCGGCTCGCTCCGGCCCCGGCCAGGGCCGCGGCTGCCGGGACACAATGGGGAAGGGGCCCGGGCGGGGGGCGGGGAGGGGCTCGCTCATGCGGAGCCCGGCCTGGCGTTTGCAGGCAGCCCACGCGCCGGCTGGCGGAGCGAGGCCCGAGCCGGACAAAGGAGCGCGCTGCCGGCGGAGGGGGCTCGGAGCCGCCCCCCGTTCCTCGGGCCTCACCCCAGCCTCGCAGCCTCTTGTTGCAGGAGGCGAGACGATGCGAGCCAAGGGTCCGGCTCGGAAGCAGGCGCCTCCCCACGTTCCTGTGGACCCCCCCCCTCCCCCGCCAGCTCCAAGCCAGGGAACGGGGTCGGATTCTGAGCACAGCCTGCAGGACCGAGTCCCCAAGAGCTTCTCTCGCCAAGGCGGGGCGGGGGCGGGGGTCGTGATGCTGGAGCGGAGTCTCACCAAAGGGGAGGAACTGGCAGCACCCCTTGGGCGTCTGTTGGGTGGGGGCAACACTTCGCACCCCCCCCAGGGAGAGGCCAGGTCCATGCGCAGAGCCCATGCGCACTTCCTTGGCGCAGCAGCACTGACCCCCCCACCCCACCCCCTCAGGAGCGGTTTCTGCCCACCAGTGAGAGCACTGCAGGCTCCAGGGTCACCACTCGCCCACCGGCACAGCGGGGCAGGCAGGCAGGCAGGCAGGCACCTGTGGGGGGGGGAGGGAAAGCAGTGAGTCCGGCGGGCAGCGTGCCCTGTAGGCAGCCTCTCCACTCCCCGCCAGAGCCATTCCGGGAGTGAGCGCCGTGTGCTGCAGGAGACACAGTGTGGCTCAGGAGGCCCCTGCGTGTGGCTGTCCGGATGGGCTCTGACGGCGAGTGGGAGGGGCCGCTTTCCCCGCACTTTCCCCCTGCGGCGCTTCTGCTCCCCCTGCAGCCACCCCACTGGCAGGCCCCTGCCCCATTGGTAGCGCAGTGGGGCTGGGCCGCACACCTCTCCCTTCCTTCTCCCCGATTCCGCAGCTGGGGGAAGAGCCTGCTGGCGTGCTGTGCATATTTCAGTGCGGCATGGGAGTCCCCTCGCCACGGATCGGGGCCACCGCAGTGCTGCCTCCGCCCCCCCCCCGGCATTTCTGCTTAGCCATGTGCTTCTGGTTAGGCAAGAGGAGGCTGGTGTGACTCACGGTGAGTGAGTCAGGCTTGTGAACGTCTGTTTACACACAGAGGACGTGCCGGCAGGCCCAGTGCTGGGGCCCTTCCCCAGTCCTGCTACCTGGAGGACAGCCCAGGCCCCTCTCCTCCGTGGAACCAGGGGCAGGGAAGGCTGGGCAAGGCCCCTGGACCTTCCGATGCCCAAGACAGCACCGCAAGGCTGTTTCCTCCCCTCACCAGGCAGCAAACCCCCCTCTCCCCCCTGCAACCTCTGCTGTTCCGCCTTGTGCACTGTGGCTACAACGAGGCGGAGGGGAACAGAGCTGAAGAGAGCACTGGAGAATTCTGGACCATTGGGACGCTCACCTCTGCTCAGAGGCATCTCTACAGGGATGGCAAATCTCTAAGTGTTGCAAGAAGCCGTACCCTGTCATGTAAATAAAACCCCTCCTCTCCCTTGCTGCTGTGGCCAGTAAGCAACGCCAAGATGTTGCTGTTCCCTGTGAGGATTGCCTAGAACGGTGCAGGAGAGGAGTGATTTCCACTGCAAGGTGAGGCTTCTTGCAACACTTAGAGCTCTGCCCTCCCTGTAGAAACGCCACTGCCTCCGCTGGGAAACCAGCAGCACATCACACACTGCACAGGATCAACTGCCTTTTTTAGGACATCCCAGATGCAGCCTGCAGGTGGCGTGCTGGCCCCAAGAACCTTCAAGGCTGTTCTCAGCACTGCCCAGATGCTTTCAGGGTCCCCTCCCCTTCCCAGGAGGGAAGTCAGGAGGGCCCCTCGCCCAGGTGAGAGAGACACCATTCTTCCCCTGGCTCCGCTTCCCTGTCACTTGCCGTCTGTGGAGTCAGACCCATTCAACTGAGCTTCCCAGCCGCAGCTATGCTAATTAAAACCCGGAGCCTGCAGTGGCTCCCTTTTAAAGAGGAGCTTTGGGGTTCTTGTTCCTGGTGCAGTGACAGGTTTCCATTGTGCTCGGAGGAGACAATGCCGAGGTGGTGGCAGCAGCAGCAATTTCCGAGAGGAATAATTTCCCATCATCAATGCCGAGGGGGCACCTTCCTTCACTCCCCTCAAACACCGCCAATTACTTCCCAGAGTTGGAAGAGGGGGCAATTAGACACCCATTCACATGCTAATCACCACCTCTTCATTGAAAGTGGGGTTTCTTCATTCAAGGGAGCAAAATGAGTGCCAGCAAATGAGAATTGATTAAAGTGGCAAACTGTGGTTTTCTTTGAAAACTTTCCCCGTTCACACAAACATACCTAAGAGTGGATAAAGATTAAGCACTATTGTTCCAGCCCAGCACTTGGGCAAGCTGAAGTTTCCCAGGCAGCCTGCAAGGGAGAAGGTGCCTCCCAAATTCTGGGGCCCTGGCACAGTTTCAGGAATCCTTTCCTCTCTCTGTTTTTCCCGCAGGCAGGCTGGGTATAGCTGGGCGGGCTGGGTATAGCTGTTCATTGAGCACTCTGCTCATGCTCAAATCCACGCCTCATATAACTCTGGGTGACTCAAGCAGCAAGCCACAAAGGTTCATTCGCACTGAGCACAAATTCAGGACCAGTGTTGGATGCAGAACTTGGTATTGTGAGAAGCTCACTTTTTATTTAGCAAAAATTCCCAACCGTATAAGTTGCTGGTACTCAAAGGGAAGAGGACAGGTTCGAAAGCAGGCCAGAAAGGCAAGTCGAATTCCCAACGGTCAAGCAGGGGTCCCTCTCCCCCCTTCTTAAATGAGATCAAGATCTTTGGCAACGCAGTTTGGTGCAGACTGTGGGCAACCTTAGCACAGCTGTTTTTTCTTGGCATTCACAGAGGCCTGAACGTTCTGTTCCTCTGCTTTGAGCCAAGCCAAAATATCTTCCATTCAGCATTCCCAAAGGGAAAAGAAACCCACTTGCAAACACACCGAGAGGGGGTTAACGCCATGCCCTTCTCTCCCAGAGTGGCAATCCCCCTGCTCCAGCAGCAGGGGAGGGGGCTCGGCCCAGCCAGTACCCACAGTTTTCTCTGGAAGTTAAGCATACAACAAGCACTCATTTGCATTAGCAAAACATCATGCACTGCATTAACACGGGCCAAACAGTTAATGAAGGAGGGTGGTATTTAACACACGTTTCTTTCATATCTACACACATCACACCTGCCCTACATTACAACAACAGCAAGTTCAAACCCAAGGCTTCCCAATGGTGCCAAACAAGGCCCCTGATTTCTCAGCAACAGGCACACACGTGCGCATGTAAGAGAACAGAATTAAACTGATACATACCAGCTCTGTGGCAGTAAGAACAGCTATGGCTACAGCAGCCTGCAAGACCTCTACAGCAGCCCTCTTTGCCAAATTTAAAGGTCAGCCCCCTTCTGCAAGGCATGATGGGAAAGACTCCATATAACAGAACCAGGAGGGTTTTTCTCCTGAACATTAGAAGAGCTGTTTGAGTTTCTGAACAGCATCTGTTGAGAGTTCTAAGCCACCGGTCCCAGAGGCCTGGCTGGGCAACCTTTTGAAAACAGCATCCAATGCTCAGTTGCAATCAGTGTCGCACATTTTTTAGAGAGTTCAGCCAAAACCAGAACTGTCAGCAAGTACAAAATATTGCCTCTTACCCCAGCTAAGCAGGATGCCTGTGGCTTAAGCCATGGCAAGCAGGCAGAAATATGTCAGGTGAAGCTTACCCCATTGCTGCATTTCCATGCTGGGGAAGGCACCACCCAGCTGGATTGCTGCCTATTAGGCAGATAGAAAGGGCCCAGGAAGGAGGTTCCCCCCCCCTTTGACTCCCCTAGCTAAGAAGATCTCACAAACCTGCATAATGGAATCTGGATCCTAGAGTAACAAGACTGGGCATTTCTACAGAACGGGCTTCAGCTGTGTTAGCTTGAAGCCGACCTTACAGCTACCTGAAGGTGATTATTGCTCATCTATTGCAGCTGCTGAGCAGCTCGCCTGAGGCTGCCAGGGCAACTTCACTGCAGAGGGAGAGTAAACCAGGGAAATCTGGATTCACAGCTCAGGCTCTTCACCGCCATGCTACACCCAAGTCTTTGAATATGAAGTAGTTGCTCCTTTCCCGGATGAAGGTGAAGGGAGCCAGGATCCCTGTTCTGCCACAAACCTCACTCTGTGGCCTTGGTCCGCTCCTCTCATACTCAGCTGCACCTGGGGGTGATGGTGCCGGCCTGCCTTACAGGGTTGTTGTGGAATACAGCAAGGCCCTGCACGGGGAAACAGCAGCAGTGCACATGTTTTGCATGCAGAAGGCTAAACGTCCAGTCCTTGGTGTGGAAAGGCCCCAGCTGGACAGACCAAAGCTCTTATATGGTGGCGGCGGCGGCAGCAGCCGCCATTTCTGCGTGTACCGTGACTGCGCCCTCTGGAAGAACGGTGGTCTCATCTGTACTTCGAATCAGGTAATAAGACCGTAAAAATGCTGAGTACAGTATAAACAGTCTTTCCATTTGTATGTGCGCTGAGGGGTGGTCCTGGTGGTGTCTGATCGGATTTCATTGCTGCAGCCTTTCCCCAGGGAGGTGAGGAAATTCCTCCTAGGCAGGAATTTTAATGTGTCCTGAAAGAGGCTTTGCAAAAGGGCCGGTGCACAGTGTGTGTGGTAAGCTCCTGTTGTCCTATTGTATTTGGGTTTTTTGGAAGGCAGGCTCCCTGGCCAGCCAGTAGATGGCGCTGCAGAAGGCCTAGTTCCTGCGTGTGTCAGACTCATAAAAGGTGCAGGAGGCTGGAAGAGAATTCTAATGAGCCTCCTCATGTGAAACGGTTGCTGGAGAAGCAGAAGCTGCTGCAAAGCAGGACCCAGGATGGCCGTCTCTCCATCATGCAGTTTTCAGGCTGACAAACGTGAGATGTGAGCACTGGGTCTTATCTGGTATCCTTTGATCGATGGCTGTTTTCGGAATATATTCTCGTTGCATCTTCCCTCAGTGGAGAGGCTGAATTTGGCACTCAGTCCTGGGTTGAGTGTAGCTCTGCACAACAATGAGCAAGTATGTGCCTGAGCATCGCCGCCGTGTGTGCACCATTTCCTGGCGTCTGGCTCTCCCTCCCGGCCAGTTCTGCTTTGCATTTTGAATAAACTCCCGGCCTCTTGGCTGGTCCCCCTGCAAGCATGAAAATCAAAACCTGAACATCTTCAGCTGTCACCGGGAAACGTTTCTGGGGCGGGGGGCGGGAGGGAGGGAGGGAATCTGGCATTGTCCAAATATTTGCTGCTGCTGCTGGGCTGGATTCTGAAGAAAACTGTTGGGGTTTTTTTTTCTTTTTTTACACATCTCCCTGCTGTCAGGATTCTTTTGTGAAGTTGGGCTTTTCTGGTTGCCTTTTCATTTGTAGGTTCCAGTTGGGTTCAGTGGCTAGTAAGGGCCACTGCAAACCAGCTGGGGGACGGCAAGATACTGGCTGTGCCCCCTCCCCACCAGAACGAGTGGCAGCAGCAGCCCTGGGGCTGAAGGGGCCCTGTGCAAAGTGCAGCCCCTGGGAGTGCATGTGGTTAGTTGTGGTGACGTGCACAGTTAGGCCAGCAAAGTTTGGCCGGCACAAGGGCCTCCGTAAAGGATGTTTGGACCACTCTCGGGGTCAGAGAGGCCAGCACACAGACGTGCGCCATCCTCCCTGATTCCGAGAGGGGTCCAAACACATCTTACGAGGGCCCTTGTGCTGGACAAAATTTGCTGGCCTAACTCCAGGTTAGGATTGTGCCCAGGATTGGATGCATGGTTGGAAAGTTTGTCCAAATTGGTGCTTGGCTTTTGATAAGTAACGAAGTCAGGCAACAGACTGGAAGCTTCTTATCAATGTGTTCTTTCTTTCATTTTGAAATCTCTCTGCCTTCTCTCCCAGCATTTATCTATCGCCAGGTTTGTCTGCTTTACAGGTGCACCTGTCCTCTTATGCTCACAGGTTTGGCAGAGGTTCAGGGAAGCCCCAGCACACATGAAAGCTGAACACCGTGACTGGGCTCCAGGACGCTTCTGAAAAAGCGGAGCTGCCCTCTCTGCCAGAGCCAAGCAGGCTGCCCATATGCTCATTAGCATCTGTTAGTTCACTTAAGAGGCTGAGATTAACAAGAAGAGGCAGGAAGCGGCGAAGGGAGAGGGGCTGGTGTGATCGGGGCCAGGAAGTAGCCCTTCTGCGCGAGAGATAACAATATCCTTTGACATTTGCTTCTCAAATGTGAGTCTTCCACGCAGATATGATCTTTGGCAAAGGTTTGCTTTTTCTTTCTCGCTCATCAGTTTGATCAAGCAGTTTGGCTCTTGCAGTGATGCTTCGGGGGATCAGACTCTTGATCTCTTCCAAGCAAAGGTGGGAACTGTCATGAGATCCTGCCTGGCTGAGTCCGAGGTGAGCGGAGGTGTTTGGGTTCGGGGGGAGGGGCATCTGCTTAGCTCCTCCCCCCAAAGAACACTGAGCCTGAGTGCACTGTGATGACATGTGCCCCCCTCTCCTCTCACCCTGCCCACCCCCACGAGCCTCCTGCTGGAGGACACATCTCTGGGGTGGGGATGCTCTTGTTGAGGGCTTGGGGGAGAAAGGGTGGAAGGCAGCAGCCAGACCTGTGCCTGGAAAAATTTTGCAGGGTTTTTTAACCCCCTTGTGAAACGGTTTCCAGTTACGCACTAAGTGTGTGTATCATGTTCTGTGATTGATCAGAAGCTGAGCAGTGCAGCTGTGGTGGCCCCCGTGGAGAGACCCCTCCTGGGGATGGTTGCTCTAAGAGCATCCTGGCTTGTCTCGCTTCCAGGCCTTCGGTGAGCTCTCTGTAGTCCTGACCACCTGCAGGCTCTGCCTGACTGCTCCTCTGCTTGGCCAGTCTTAAGTCAGAGTGTGCCAGGCCCAGTAGCAAAGCTGTGCCATCTGGCTCCTGGGGGCACAAAAATGTTTAATCCCCCCCCAGGCTTCAGAAGGCCTAAAAACCAGAAGTGCCTTTTGAAGACCTCAGGGAGGAGGGCTTCCTTACATAAGAACGTAAGAAGAGCCCTGCTGGAACAGACCAAAGGCCCCTCTAGTCCAGCTTCCTGTATCTCACAGCGGCCCACCAGGTGCCCCAGGGAGGCAGGAGACAACAAGACGCTTGCATCCTGTTGCCACCCCCTTGCACCCGGCACTCTGAAGTAGCCTACTACTAATGTAAGGGGGTTGCACAATCCATCATGGCCTATAGCCCACGATGGACCTTTCCTCCAGAAATCCATCCAATCCCCTCTGAAAGGCATCCAGACCAGATGCCATCACCACCTCCTGTGGCAAAGAGTTCCACAGATTAACCACCCGCTGGGTAAAAAAGGACTTCCTTTTATCTGTTTTAACTCTCCCAACCCTCAGTTTTTAGCGGATGCCCCCTGGTTCCTTCCCAAGCCTCAGGCTTCTTTTTCACCGCGGTTGGCTGTGCAGGTTGAAGCCCCCTCAGTGTGTGGCAGCCAGAGCCATCTGCCCCTCCCGGCCCTTGACGACAGCACTGGCCAGACCTCTGCTGGTCTGCACTTCGCCGGGGGACTTGGCTGCTCCACGAGAGTTCGCCTTACTGACTTGCCACTTGCCGTTCTCTCTCGTGATCTGCAGGTGTAAGTGGGAAGGCCCAGCACTTCAGCTGTCCTCTTTGGGCCTGCCTGGGTGTTTGGAGCGCTTCTGGGCGGTTCTGCCGGGCTTGTTCAGTCATTTCCATTTCTGACTCAGCGCAATCCTGATGCGGCCAGTCCCCCCCCCCCCACTTTCCATTCTCCATTTATTTGGGGGATGCAATTACCTCCCCTTCTTCACTGATAATGGCACAGATTAATTAGCATGAGTGGCAAAATCCACAGCTGCTTGCAGTGTGTTTTCAAGGAACGGCAGCTGGCTGGCCTGGAGCGGCAGTGAGTGATGGAGGGTGTGTGCGAAGGCTTTGGGACGGGGGCATCCTAGCAGGAAGTGTTTTTACAGGGGCTTCCTGCCGAGGATCCCTCGTGCATTGCAGAAGTCTCTGGGCGCCTGGCTTGGGGGCGATGCTCAGGTTACAGGGGGGCTCCACCGCTGCTGTACAGATCAGCCAGCACTGCCTTGTGGTTGCAAGGGAGACTTATCATGGAAAGCAAACAGTCTTCGGTGATCTTCTCATTGAGGAACTGCTGTTAAGTTTGCAGGGAGCCCCAGGGTTCCCCAGACTGCCGTTTGAAAACAACTGCTTTGGGGTGTGGACCAGTGGTATCATTCAAATGATTTAGGAACAGGAACTCACTTTTGATGGGCACTTGTCGGGAACCCGGAACCAGCCATGGAGCCCGTTAGGATCCGGAACACCCATTCTGGTCCGTTCCCCCTGAATGACATCACTGGTGTGGACTCCATGGCCACTGGCAGACCCAGCTCCGGGGTAAAGCACATGTTTGCACACCGATGAAATCCCTGGCATAGGGCCCAATTCTAAGTGGACCTGGGAAACAGCCCCAGAGAGCCTCTGCCTGTGTAGTGAGCCTAGACAGTGTCGATCTCCATGGTTCTACAGAGACAGTAGACCAGGCAGCTTCGTAAGATTTTCAAGGCACCCAAGGAAGATCCACGGTTGGCAGGCAGTGCTCAACAAGCTCGTATAAACGGAAGCCTGGAAATAATGATAGCCACGCTGCACTTAATAAAGAGAGTCAACAAAAAAGAGGGAAATATTCATTATGCAGCAACAAGAATTTGGGCCCTTCCAAATCCCAGGTTAATCTGTCATCAGCTCAGGAGGGAGGTAAAGATCTCGCAGCTTGATGGAACCTCCGCCTGAGAGTGTTTAGCATTTCGATCCGTCATTAAAGCAACACAAATACTCCCAGGCCGAGTTCACCAGGCCCATGAGCTCCTGCCTGTCCCCTGGGGCAGGAGAACAAGGCACTGCCGGGGAGGGGAGGCAGCAAAGGCCTGTCAGTCAACCTGGAGGGTTGGGAGGCCTGGAATGGCAGGGATGAAGGGACTGGAGCCGCTGCTTCTCCCCAGCATCAGCAGGCTGATTAGTTCACAGTCCCAAATACCTTGCATGAACTTCCCTGGATCGACTGCCTACATTTAGCTTTATTTTTCCTACGGTTCTCTCGCCCTCTCTCACTCCCAGCCCTGCTTCCGGATCCTCTTAGCTGGGATGCTGCTTGCCAGGGAGGCAGCCTGTGTCCCCCTTCCCAAGCAGGCCCCCCCCACTCGGCTACAGCCACGCCCCCTCTCCTCTCCTTCGGGGAAACTCAGAAGAGGTTTTTAGACCTGGCTCTTCTAATATAATTCTTCCCTCTCCTCTGCTGATAAATGGGAGAGCTCTGATCCGGCCTCCGGTGCTGCCAGTTAACCTGCGAGTTGCTCCACTGAGCAGGGCCATCAGGCACCTGCTGCCAGCCTTGCCCACAGCCCAGCAGGCCTGCTGGCAATTGGGCGCCTCGGGTCCCGCTGAGAGGCTGCCACCACTCTCCTGATGGCCGCAGTTATCCCGCCCTCTGCTGGAGAGTCGCCCCGTTTGGGGCGCCTGCTTGGCTTGGACTTTCCGGCCAAGCTGCACAGAGCCGGGCTGTTCCCGGGCCTGCTGGCTTTTCTGCAGGCTTGGAGGGAGGCGTCTCTCTCTCTCTCTCTCTCTCTCTCTCTCTCTCTCTCTCTCTCTCT